>OU426998.1:3272963-3275463 GCA_911387935.1 Dolichovespula saxonica | reverse complement strand
GTCGTCATAGTCGTCGTAAGGAAACGTTGGAAAAACGACGTTGGAAGGGTGGATCGGTAAAAGAAGAAGGAGGGTAGAAAAGTGAGAAAAAGAGAGAGAGAGAGAGAGAGAGAGAGAGAGAGAAAGGGAAAGAGACAACCCTCCTTTATAAAATCTTTGACGTGAGCTAGAACGGCAGGGCCAGTCATTAATAACTTTTAGGTGGCAGATTTTGCGCGTATTAATCCACCATATTATACCGCGAGACTGCAGACATCTTTCTCTAACCGGTTGTCAGGACGTTCCTCTCTCCCTCTCTCTCTCTCTCTCTCTCTCTCTATATATATATATATATATATATATATATATATATATATATATATATATATATATTTCTTTCACTTTTCGCCCGACGTCCCTCGCACTTCGAGAGGGGAGAAGGTAAAAGAGGATAGAGCTGAGTCGACGTCTTCTTAATGAAAAATCTGAATCCCGCTCGTGCCTTTTCTTTCGTCCATCATCCACCGAAAACCCACCACCCAAGCCCCGTTACACCATCGGCACCTCTAACCCTCGCGTCCCTACGATTCGCCACCTACTTCGCTTGGAATCTCTCGACGATCCTCCCAACTATTACCGGGATATGATTTTTCTTCTTTTTTTTTTTTTTCTTTTTTTTTTTTTCTTATTTTTTTTCGACGATAATTGCCATCATTCGAAATTAATTCCACGAGATATATTATCTTGATACTTTTGTATCTCACTTTTCTCTTCTTACTTTTCTTTCTTTCCTATCTTCGATAAAACGAAATCGTCGATGAAGATAATTATATGGCATTACGGATTAATTTTTTAACGCGAACGCACTGAATCCATTAACAAACATCATGGTCCGATCTAAATATATATATATATAAATAAAAAATTAAAATAAGAAAGACAGACGTACGTACGTACGTACGTATGTCTCCTTTCTATTTGGAAAACGAACGAATTTAAACGAGTGTATCCAGTAATACATACATATGTTCTAACGAAAGATAAACGAACCGTCCAAGGAATGAACCAGGGCTATGTTCCTTCTACTTTTACTTCCTTTCTTTCTTTGTTCTCTTTCTCTTTCCCTCTCTCTCTCTCTCTCTCTCTCTCTCTCTCTTCTTCTCTTACTCTCTCCCGCTTTTCTCTAGCAAAGTCGAGCTAAATTGTCGCGCAATAGCGACGGTATAGACCGAGCAAATTTCATGTACAATTAGAAGGCTTTTGTAGAAGCTAAACTGCTAATAGTCTAGCGAGAACAGGGGAAGTTCTTCTCTCTCTCTCTCTCTTTCTCTCTCTCTCTCTCTCTCTCTCTCTCTCTCTCTCTCTCTCTCTGTCGTTCTCTCTCATCTCGTCTCTTCCTAGCTTCATCTCATTTCGTCTGACACTCTTACTTCTACTGTCCCTGTCTTCTTCAACCCCCCCTCCTTATTCTCTCCCTCTCTCTCTCTCTCTCTCTCTCTCTCTCTTTCTCTTAAAGTCGACGTTATACCTCTGTCTCATCCCCCTAAAACGTAACAATTCGTAGCTTCCAGAGAGAAGTCAGAGTAACCAAGAAGGTGACTTTGCTCCTCTCGTTTGAGAATTTCTCTCTCTCTCTCTCTCTCTCTCTCTCTCTCACTCTCACGCACACATACTCTTATTCTCTCTCTCTCTCTCTCTTTCTCTCTCTCACCAAAACGAAAGATCGAGGTGAGAGAATTCGTTGTCGGCGAGGGTGCCACCACAAGACTTATTGTGGATTATAAACTAGGATTGTTTTCATTAAACTCGCTCTTCTCGCCTCTTCTACCATTCCACTCCTCCACTAACGCCCATCCTCTCCTCCACCTCCACCTTCTCCTCCTCCTCCTCCTCCACCTCCTGCCATCCTTATTTTCATGAGAGAAGCACGTGTACCTTATTGACTGTCGCGAGAGACTCGTATACTCTCGTCGTACCCTCTCTTGTAAGTACAACCCTTTTACGACGAGCCAGAGGAAACGAGAGAGTAGTAGGTACCTTCTTCCTCCCGTGTAATCGCGTTTACCTTGTAATAGTTTCTACGTTAGGTTTCCTAAGTTTAACGTGATTAAAATTAAATCGTGTTTCTCATTTGCTTGTTCCTTTTTTTTCTTTTTTTTTTTTTATATTTTTCATTTTTAGTACACTCGAAGGTCGTACGGCGGAAGCATTGTAGCGGAACTACGACCTGGGAGTCGATAATTGTGATTTAAGAGGAAGGAGAGAAGGAAATCGAAATCGATTTTGAATCGAAAGAAAATTTGTTTTGTACGAAATAGTTTTTATGATAAATCGAGGATAGACGATTCGTCGGTAAGGATTAATTCGAAAATTTTTAAATACGACGATACGTCGAAGTCGCACGCTTCTGGTATACAATATACACGTCTACGAATATATATATATATAATCCATTTGATTCTATAGTTCATATTTAGATCTACTATTTGGCAAACATAGTATACCGGACGACGATCGATAT
>OU426998.1:3247963-3267963 GCA_911387935.1 Dolichovespula saxonica | reverse complement strand
GTGGTGTGTGTGTGTGTGTGTGTGTGTGTGTGTGTGTGTGTTAGCGCGTGTACGCGTGGCGCGCGTGCCTCCGTGTATTACCCATCGATTATCGTACTGTCTCTCTCACTCTCTCACACACTCTCTCTCTCTCTCTCTCTCTCTCTTTCGATGGAAATAAAAGTATACAGAAGTGGAGGCGAGAAAAATAGGAGGATAAAAAAGAAAAAGGTAGGAAAAAGAGAAAAAAATAAAGAGGGCTGAAAAAGAAAAGAGTAGAGAGAATGAAAAAAGAAACGGGGACGGATAAAGGAAAGTTACAAAATAATGGGAATAAAAATGGAATAAGAGAAAAAGATGGGGAAAATACGTAAAGGACGTTTGTGAGAATAGACGAAGGGGCAATAAAATTTGCGAGACGATGTCCGGTCTTAGTGTTAAGAGATCGGTGGCGATGGCCAAAGGAGAGTAGTAAGAGGCGTGGGCGTTTAACTCGAACGTGAGTGCAAACTCGAAAGATATCGCGTTGAAAGGAAGACGCCAGGCAAGAAGGGAAAAGGTGCAAGACTATAAAGTACGTTTCTCTCTCTCTCTCTCTCTCTCTCTCTCACACACACTATCTCTCTATCTCTCTCGCTTTCTGACTGCTGAACGTAGAGTAGCATTATCGAAACACGCAATGCTACGGATTAGTAGTACCCTGCAAACTCGAACACTCGCAAAACATCTTACGTCTCTAACAAGAAACTGCACATAAAATCGCTACTACGATTCAACCAGCGATCCAACCGATTTTCTTTTACAACGCCGTTAATCATTCGTCCACGTTGTTATATATATATATATATATATATATATATATATATATATATATATATATATATATATATAGAAAGAGAGAGAGAGAGAATACGTTTTAGGGAAGAAACTCTTACGTTCACTGTTTACTTGTATATGTAACGTAACTAAGAGATACGTACGTATCCACGGTACATATTGTACGTATTATACGTACGATACGTATGTATGTATGTATGTATGTATGTATGTAACACGTATGCGCATATAACTATATATATATATATATATATATATATATACATAGATAGGTAGGTAGATAGGTAGGTATAAGGTAACCTGTACTTTACGTTATGATCGATAAAATGATTTCTCTTTTCTCTCTCTCTCTCTCTCTCCCTTTTTTCCTTTTTTGTTTCTTTCTTTTTCTTCCTCTTCCTCCTCTTCCTCTTCTTTTCCTTCTTCCTCTTCTTCTTACTGATACAAAACGTAAGCGCGAATGGAAAAGATAATCGATATATTATTATATAAGAAACAATCGTAAATCGAAAATTGCTCGACCAAATCTTCGTTTGGTATAATTATAATTGGGTTGCTTTATAAATCAATTTATAGTATCGCGTTATCATCTACGTTCCGATCGAACGAGAGATATCGAACGATCCTTTATTACGGCCGAGAAGAGGTACCGCGTCGTGATTTCTCACATGGATTTACACGCTTAGGTTTGCCGTTCGGCTACGAGCTTAATTTAAGTGTCGTTGTCGGTGTTGTAACGTGTCCACCCTTCCAACCTCACCCCACCCACCCTCCTCCTTCTCGGCACACACCACCCGGAACATTGCCTTTCCTGCTACGGGCTCGAGTTTATTCCTTCGTGTGCATGTTTTATGTTGTCAGGTGCAACCCGTTTCTTACACTCTCTGTCTACGTTCATCTAGTTTACACTAGTCTATTCACATATACGCACGTGTATAATACTGGTATATATATATATATATATATACATTTATTTATTTATTTGTTTATATATATATATATATATATATATATATATATATACAGGTTTTTATTCTCGTACGACGATGTAATTATTAATTAAGAGTAATTAATGAATCGCTCGATATTTTACCGTAAATAATAACGGTGATGATGACAATAATAATAATAATAATAATAATAGGATTAAAAATAAAAATTAATAGTAATAATTCGTATAATTTGTGTGTGTTTTTTTTTTTTCTTTTGTATTTGAGTGAACGTAGAAACGTTATATATGATTTGTAGAAACAATGAGGTAATACACCGACAAGATCGCGTGCTCCCTCGAAGCCCTTTTCCACGCCCTTCGAGAGTAGTCTCGTGCGGGTGGAAACCGGTAGTTGTCCCACATGTGCATCGATGTTGTGTGCCACCACGGAATTGATACACACCTAACTACCTACCTACCTACCTACCTACCTACCTACCTACCTACCTACCTACCTAACTACCTATCGCCGACGATTTAACTTGCAAGTGCGAACGTTGCAATCACGTTTCGAACCTCTCTCCCTTTCTCTCTCTCTCTCTCTCTCTCTCTCTCTCTCTTTCTCTTGATAATGAAAAATATATTCAGAATAGTATGCCTTCGTTCAACTCGAACGATTCGATTTATACGATCGTATAATTACGAGTTATAATTTATTTTCTTTCATTTCTCGATCATAAGCCACATATAAATTTACAATAAAATCGTCGATTATTAACCATTTAATTATTACATTAATTATTTCCAATAAGCGATACAATT
Source organism: Dolichovespula saxonica (assembly GCA_911387935.1). Classification (NCBI taxonomy): domain Eukaryota; kingdom Metazoa; phylum Arthropoda; class Insecta; order Hymenoptera; family Vespidae; genus Dolichovespula; species Dolichovespula saxonica. Next base: position 3,265,394 of record OU426998.1, on the reverse strand, counting down.
AATTTCGATTTTATCATTTCACTTATTTATTTATTTATTTATTTCTTGCAATATCGTCGACTGTATAAGATTAATTTTCGCGACGATTGCTGCTAACGAAGGAGAAAAAGAAGAAGAAGAAAAAGGTGAAAGGAAAAGGGGGGAAAAAAGAAAAAAGGAACGACCAACGTAATGTCTCTTACGACGATACTATCGCGTTTTCCTTACGTTAACATTTATAATTGTACGGATAATGATAGTCTTTAACGTTCATTAAAATTACGAAGACGGCGCGTCGTTCGTACATACTGGGAGCAATCCACGGTTAAATTCGTACGGATACATTATTAATTGCTTTGTTTACGTTAAGATACGGGAAATGAGTATCGGTTACTACGATAATGGCAAACATTAACGCGAGTCTGATGTCATGCGAATAAGGCAGGATGTAAGCGAGTGAGTCTCAACCTCAACTAGCTCTTAATTGCATGATGCAGCGAAGCGATTCGCTCTCTCGCTCGCTCTCTCTCACTCTCTCTCTCTCTCTCTCTCCCCACTCTCATTGTCTTCTTCTTCTTCTTCTTTCGTTTCTGTCTCTTTTCATAATAAGATTTCTTGCCAAGCATTGCGACATTTGCAAATTTACTTTTCCGCCGATCCCGTGATTGCGATTATGCGTGCGAACCAATGTCACGCGCCGCGACTCACATTATATTCCTACATACATCATCAATGCATAACCATTGACATATACTCGTCCATCATCATCCATAATGGTTCGTTCGTATTAAAAAACGAGATGTAGCTCGTTAATATCGTACTTTGCGAGAAAAGGAGGAAAAGACGTGAAGAAAGAGGAAAAGAGAACGTTATAAAAAAAAAGAAAAAGAAAAAAGATCGCGAAGAAACGACACATACCAATGGAAACTAATGCGAGTGATATAATATATTCGAATGATGGGTGAGAGACAAATTGAAGTAAAAAGAAAAAAAAAGAAAAAAAAGGATAATAAGATAAACGTGACAGACGTGATCAATTATACGATCAAACACGTATCCTCTAATCCTGTTTAAACTTGAATGTCAATGACGAAACAAAATGTTTATTCAATCTAATTTGCACGTCGTCGACATTGTCCCACGTTAACACGTATTTTATAATTTATTTCTATAGCAGAGAGAGAGATGGAGAGAGATAAAGAGAGAGAAAAGGGTGGCGGGGGAGAGGGAGGGTGGAAGAAAAAAAAAGAAGAAGATAAAAGAAAAAGAAGAAGAAGACAAAATTATTCTCTTAAGAGTCTGAACACGTTCTATAGATAATTATCGAACAAATACTTGCATAATCGTAGATAATACATATACGTAATTTACATAGTATCTATCTATATGCATATATATATATGTGTGTGTGTGTGTGTGTGTGTGTGTGTGTACACGCATATAGAAGAAGGTAAAATTTGCGGTCTAGCGAGTCCTCGAAACAAGTAAGTAAGAGTACCTATCCTATTTAGCCAAAAGCAAGAGACACAGTCGTCATCCCTACGACAATGCGAATAGGAAGCGAAGAGTTTCGAGACGTTTCGCAGTTAGTTGCCCTCAGGAGATGAAGGTGTAAGTAGGTAAGAAAGTTATTTCCCGACCGGACACGCTCTTCAACCCTTTCACGGGTTCCTCCACCTCCACCTCCTCCTCCTCCTCCTCCTTCTACTCCTCCTTCTCTTCCCATCTTCCTGATGACTCATCCACCAACGAAGACGAGTCTTGTACATGACCGCCGTCTAGAGAAGGCAACCTCTGAATCCGTAACAACCACCCTCCCTTCTTCTTCGCCCTTTAACCATCTACTGGATTTTCCATTCAAAATCTTCCCGACCTTTTCGCACAAACGATTATCCATCCCCCCGAGCTCGTAACCCTCTATCTATCTCTCTCTCTCTCTCTCTCTCTCTCTCTCTTTTACTTCTTTTTTTTTTTTTTTTTTATTAAATAGAAATATTATCAAATTTGTCCTAATACAATATGAAAAAAAGGGGGGGAAGAGCGGGGAGTAAAGGATTAATTAATTATTCTTCCCAATAAATTACTTCGACGTTCTCGTCTCCGGAGGGGACGGGGACGGGGGGGATTCGCGAATTGTAATTGACAAAGGCAAATGATTTTTTTTTTTTTTATTTTTCTTTTTCGATTAATATAATAATTTCGTTTTAACGCCAAGAAAGAAGAAATATATTTACCCATGGACGTAACCAAACGATGTACTTTCGATCATGGGTTTCCATTCGAATTATTTCTACGGGATTGATATCGCGCATTCATTTGAGTAATTATCGAAATCGTCTGATTGATAAAAAAATAAAAAAAAAATATATATATATATATATATATAAAAATTTTACGATCGAAATATTATCTGTTATTGATATTATCGTTTTGATGAATATTTTTAATTATTCATCGATAATTCATTCCCCATCGAAACTTAACTCATATTTCGCGATAGAATTAATTTATGCGAGATTTTAGAAAAATGTTTTCGATCTATTTCTTTTTTTCTTCTTTTGATTTTTTTTTTTTTTTTTTTTGTTTTTTTCATTTCATTTCAAATCGTAGAACCAACGAACACATTAGAGAAATTAAAAATAGCACAAAGTGATAAAGCGTAGATCACTTTTGTACGATCTTTCCCCTGCCTCGAAGTCGTCCGGTTACGTAGCATCATTTCCTCGCATTGAAAGGATAAATGATCGCACGCGAGACGCGTATATCATAGGAAACGTCGTCGACGTTTCTAACGTGTGACAGACTACCGGGTATATCTGATTCTCATTCGTCATTGAACGTGTAACTCCTGTTTAAAGCTACGTAAAATAGGAAAAAAGGTAAAATGTCGTTTAAAAATAATACGAGGTAGTATGTCGTTCATTAATGGAGAACAAATAAAACAAAAAAAGAGAGAGAGAGAGAGAGACAGACAGAGAAAGAACAAAACAGAAGGCAAATAATAAAGGTACATTAATTGACTAGTAAAAAAGAAAAATTACAATTTTTCTAATTGAATTCATCGAGAATAATTCCTGATACGAATTTTCTTTTTTTTTTTCTCTTCTTCTTTTTTTTTTTTTTTGTTTCGAATAAAAATTTTCCCTAATTATCCGTCATAGAGAATTCTATCTCTGGTATTTCCAAAAGTGACAGCTGTCTTGATAATTAATACCTCTATAATATCTCTCTTTCTCTCTTTACATGCGAAATGCATGTTAAAAAATAAAAAAAAAGGAAAAGAAAAAGGATGAAAAGTTGAGAGAGAGAGAGAGAGAGAGAGAGAGAGAGAGAGAGAGAGAGAGAGAGAGAGAATAGGAAAAAAGAGAAAGAAGAATACGAAGAAGAAGAAGAAGAAGAAAAGGAAAAGGAAAAAGAATGATGGAACACAACGAGTAGGAGCTTTCTTTTCATGACAAAGGAAGTATTTTATAAGGACAATTAGAACATGGTGGCAAGATAAGGGCAGCACAAGGCACGTTTCCGTGGTTCAAGGTGCTTGCCCGGTAAGGCCGCTTAAGTCGCTTTAAGTGGACGCTAATGTTGTTGGGGTTGTTCGGGGTTGTTGAAGGAAAGGTGGCAGAGAGGGTGGGAGAAAGGTGGGTAGGAAGAAAGGTAGGGTTGTTAATTCTTTTCTAAAAAAAACGGCTCGCGGAAAAGTCGTAGTCACTTTGTCCAACGGATATACGTCGAGTGCACGCATGCCTTTCGTTATTTAATATACACGGCGATGTATATCGACTGCAACAAGGCGCGAGAGACACGCAAACTCGCTATACGTGGCCTAAGTACATACACACATACGTACTCTAACGTAAGTATCAATGTATGCATAATATATATATATATATATATATATTATTATATATATATATATATATATATATATATGTCTACGTATACGCATATTCATGTAATCACATTGACGATATACGTTGTGTCGTTATATTTCTCGCGTTGTAGTGGTTGGTGGTGGTGATGATGATGGTGGTGGTAGTAGTTTGCAACGAGTGTGCAATGCGAGTTGACGTTGACCGGAGCACAAAGACCCCGCATGACAGTTCGTCGCAAATGCCTTATTGTCCGTGCCGCGCGACTCGTGTTTGTACCTAATGTTAAACAAACTATTGTGAACGCCGACGCTGACAATATCCTGATTAACGTTCTAACTAACGACCGTTATTTCGCCACGGCCAAAGCATCCGCATAGAAGGTGCGAAACAATAAGCCGGAACGTGGCATCGGGTAGCTTTCCTACCTCTAACAGCTTCGATAACCACCCACTGATTCGATATATCTATATCGATTAGTTCTTTTGACCCCTTTCCCCGCACTCCCTCTCTCACTCTCTCTCTCTCTCTCCTCTTAAACTCCCCACCCACCCTCTACCGTCCCACTCCGCAAAACACCTTTAGAGTTTATACTTTTGACGCTTATTGAAGTTTCCTTTCTTTTTATCTTCTTTCTTTTCTTTTCCCTTTTCCCCTCTCCTCCTTCCTTCCTTCTATCTTTTCTTTTTTCTTCTTTCTTCTTTTTCTTTTCTCTTCCTTTCTTTCTTTTCTTCGAACGCTAACATACGTCTCGTACGTATCGTACGTACGATAATGCAACAATCGGATATCAAGGTATGATATATCGCGTAAACAAGAAGAGACGCTCGTTCGCAACGTACGTATAGCAGAAACTTACGTGCACGTACGTACGAAGCATGCATGTTCGTAGTTAGATAGAGGAAAAAAAGAAAAAAAAAAAAAAAAGAAAAAAGAATTTAATCGTCGGAACTCGAAAAGCGGCCAGTTAATAATAATATTCCTTAGGATTGAACGTTCGTCTTCGAATTTGAGAAAAATTAAGGAAGGACGTGGTAGGGTCGAAAGTCACGGGTTTGCCACTGTACGAAAGGGAAGGAAGAGAAACTCATCGTTTTCCAGAAGGAACACCCTTCTCCCTATTTCTCTCTCTCTCTCTCTCTCTCTTTCTCTCTATTTATATATATATCTTTCTTACTCTTTCTCACTTTTGAAGGGTTCACTGAAGCACGTGCGCGTCCTTATCGCGAAGCTAAGGGAAATAAAAAAGGAGACGCGCGTGTGGCAAGGAGAAACAGAGAAAGAGAAAGAAAGATAGATACACAGAGAGAGAGAGAGAGAGAGAGAGAGAGAGAGAGAGGGATGGAGAGGGAGAGAGGGGAAAAGAGGAAGAACGTGAGGAAGCGAAGTGATGTCGCTGTCGGAAAACTGCGAGAGGGCTCGCGCATTGTGGAATTTCGTGTGTAAGATAGACGGAGACAGAGAGAGAAAGAAAGAAAGATAGAGAGAGAGAGAGAGAGAGAGAGAAAATATATGAAGGAAAGTGTACTGCACGTACGTGAGTATAAGGGAGAAAAAGATAGATAGAGATAGAGATAGAGATATAGATAGAGAAAGAAAAAGAAAGAAAGAGATAGAGAGAGTAAGAGAGAGTAAGAGAGAGAGAGAGAGAGAGTAAGAGAGAAGCTGAGAGAGACTGGGAGTTAAAGGCTAAACGGCCGGGATGCGCGCCATGCATAACAATTAGCCTGGGAAAATCATGAAAACGGACCTCTTTTGACTCCGTACCTACCGGCCCTCTCCATCCCTCTTTCTCTCTCTCTCTCTCTCTCTCTCTCTCTCTCCTTCTCTTTCCGCCCTGGAACCTCCAACCACCCACCTCCACCAAGTCCTAGCCTTCCACCTCCGTCGGAAGCACGGCGAGATAACGGAGAGTTACACGCCCTTCCTTTAACCCTTTCCTGTAGATTCTCTTCCTCCGAGTTCCTCCCAGTGACTCTCACTCACTCTCTCTGTCTGTCTCTATCTCTCACTCTGTCTCTCTGTCTATTCCTTCATCTCTGTCGTTCTTTTTCTCTTTCTCTTTCTCTTTCTCTCTCTCCCTTCGTTCCCGTTCTTACGTCGATTCATTGAAATTATGTAAATACATACATACATACATACATATATATATACATATATATATATATATATATATATATATATAGACTCGAAAAGTTGGAAATAAATAGACCGGATGCTCGTCGAGTTCATTCAATGATATTTCAATCGAATAAAATCAGCCCGGTGTTGGGTCCTGGCATGCTTATTAGATGTTATCAATGGACCGATGGACAAGTATGCGTCGACGTATATGTGTGCGCGCGCGTGTGTGTGATTCTTTCTTCTTTAAATCTTCTTCGTATAAAAAAAAAAAATAAGAAAAATCCCTCTCGTCAACGACCGGAGATCCTATCCCTCCCGACCCAACGTTTCCATCGTAACTTACTCGCATTAACGACGTTCACGATCTTATCTCAATGGCGCGTATAAAATCGACGAGTAGAAATAAAAAGAAAAACAAAACAAAATGATAGAAATTATGTCATTCCTTTCGTTCGTCGTAGCGCGACATTATTAATTTTAATTTGAAATTTTAATTCGACTGTGTCGCGCGTCGAAACGGTGAATATCTCTTGGGATCTCCTGTTCTTTTTTTTTTTCCTTTTCCTTGTCTTTTCTCTCCGCCGTCTCTCTCTCCCTCTCTCTCTCTCTCTCTCTCTCTTTCTCTCTCTCTCTCAACGAACACGAAGGATAAAGAGTACGCGGAATTTTCACGTCGAAAATTTCTCAGGATTATTTCGAGGTACGACGTTAAAACGTTCTAACGTTGGTAGTAAGAGACAGTATAGTCCGTATGACGGGACATAAAGCGGAAATAAGAGAGCTTTGAGAGGAGAGAGAGAGAGAGAGAGAGAGAGAGAGAGAGAGAGAGAGAGCCGCTGTGGGATGGCTGGCACAAAGGTGGAGGGTGGGTTGGGGGTGGGGTGGGGGGGCAAAGGGTCGAATATCATCGCCCCGTCTTAAGGATAAAGCAGGAGGCACCGTTTGGCGCTAAGGGGTTAACACGCACGTACGGCCATATTAGGTTCACGAATAATATATGGGATTCCTTCCAGCTCAAGATGCTCTCCTTAACGTGATTTACGTAATCTTACAATACGCCGCCGCCGTGCCAGGTTACTCCTTTGGTCACCTTATTGTAATATATTGCCCCACGGTTAGAATACGAGGATATTTCCAACCCCAACCACCCCACTACCCCGCTTTAAATTCGTATCGCGTTCGTAGGAATCAATTAAGATCGGTTCAATGTCTACGAACGAAAAGTATCTTTCGTGGAGGAAGAAGGAAAAAAGAAGGGAACAAAGAAAATGGATCGATTCGATCTTCGGTCTCTCGATCATAGTTCCGATACGACGAGGAGAGATCGAGTCGATATCTCGATTTTACAAAAAGAAGCAATAATAAATTTCTAACCGTGATATATAAACCACGATTTGGAATGGAATAAAATCACGTTACTGCTGACGAATTAGACTGCCCCGTTGCCCCGAAGCATACTCGTACGAAAAGCTTTACGTGCGCGCGTATGCTTCGTTTCATGCGAGAGATATAGGAAAAAAAAAAAAAAAAAAAAAAAGAAAAAGAAAGAAAAAATTCAAAGAAAGAGAGGGAGGACGGATGAAAACAAAAGAGACAAAAAAAAGAGGAAGGGAAAATAAATAAACAAACAGATAGAAGAGAGAAGAAGTGGAAGAAGAGATGGAAAAGGTCGGTGGGTGGTTGGGAGAGGGGGGACCAGGGGATGGGGAGGTTGCGGCGAAGAGAGAGAGAGAGAGAGAGAGATAGAGAAAAAAAGGTGAAAAATGGGGGAAAAAAAAAAAAAAGAAGAAGAGCAGGGTAGACACGTCATCGCTTTTGTCGGATAAAAATGCGTTCGAAAACGGCGTCGTCCGCCTTTTCGTAAATTGGGACACCTGTTACACGCGAGTACACAAAAGTTTTTCGTCGAACGAAACAGTTTCGCAACGTGCAGAAGAGACAACTCGTCCGAAACGTCCTCTCTCTCTCTCTCTCTCTCTATCTCTCTCTCTCTCTCTCTCGCTAGCTCGCCTAGTTCACGCTCGTTCTTCTTCCATTACCGAAGCAATAGCCGGTAATAGAGTTCGCGCGTCTCGTCTATGTTCTATATAGCAAGTATATAGCGCTCTAGAGCGTTCGCGGCTCTAAATCTAAATCTCAATCGGACTGGGCGGAGCGTGCATAATACGACAGAAACGCTCTCTAACGCGAATAGAACGTATTCTACGACCACCCACTTGATACCCCGTGACCTAAACAGGAAATCCTCCTTTCAGGTAATTGCATGACTCGGTTAAATCTGCAAACGACTAACGGCAGTTCAATTAATCAATTATACCGCGACGACAAGCTACGATTGTCACCGAGAGAGATAGACGGAGACAGAGAGAGAGAGAGAGAGAGAGAGAGAGAGAGAGAGAGAGAGAGAGAGAGAGAGAGAGAGAGAGAGATAGATAGATAGAGAGGAGGAGGAGGTTCGTCCCACCGGGATTTTCGTTATTATCGAATGGATTTGCTGTTTCTTTCTTTTCCCCTCTCCTTGTCTTTTTTTTTTCGTTTGTTTGTTTGCTTTTTGTTTTATTTTCCTTCTTTCTCCATCTCTGTTCCGAGAGATTAAAAAAAAACGCACGAGCTCGATATTCTAATCAATTGAAAAACACTGTACGTCGAACATACGTGTGTATATATATATATATTATATCGAATCATTTAATCTCGTATCGTAATAAAAATATATTGCGTATGGAACGGTTTATTAATCGGACTATAACGGAGACCAAAAAAAAGAAAAAGAAACGATTTCTTTTTCGTGTTACTTACTTCATTTACGTGTAAATTAGAATTTGTTTTCTTGTTTCTTTTTGTTTTTTTTTTTTTTTTTATAAGAAAATTCCATTTTTTTTTCTAGTGACAAACCTAATATGATCAGCCGAAGAACACACGTCGAGCAGGTTTCGAAATGAAAAAAAAAAAGAGAAAAGAAAAACCGAAATAAACCGCATTCTCTATTGTTCTAAAAATCTATGCGTCGTCCCGAGGGTGACCTTGACAAGCGAGAAAATTATGTGTGTGTGTGTGTGTGTGTGTGTGTCTGCGTATGTATGTAGATAAATACCTACGTGTTTCCTTAGATTCCGTCTTCGCGACGTCAAAGACGTGGAACTAAGTAAGTAAGTAAGTAAGTAAGTAACTAGATCTTATCGTCGACGGCTGTTTGATACGATCTACATTTTTATCTTCTCAATGATTTTTACATGTGCGCGTACGAACGAAAACATAAGGTTTAATGCGCACCGAATAAATTTACGAACGAAATTTTAATACTTACGAATATTAAACATTGCAATACAATCATTAATCTTTCAATAGGAATTAATTATAGTCTTTGAAAACTTATTGTAAAAACGAAAGACATAAAGTATATATATATACACTTATCGAAATTATGCGAATGATCATTTGTAATCAGTCTCTCTCTCTCTCTCCAATTCTTTCTTTCCTCTCTAATTAGATATTATAATGAATATTATTTTTTCTACGTAGGGGGAGAGTTTATTATTGCATTGCGTACGGTGTTTTAAAGATCTAATGGAAACACGAGAGCAGGTTGAATTAACAAGTTGAATGTTGTTTAATTGTATAAATGTTGAAAACAATCGTCCAATCAACGTCATTGTCTAAGAGATAAATCCATTCCCAGATATAATAACATAATACGTGACGATGTTCCGTACGATTATTCTTCTCTCCACTTAGTATATGTATATAAATATATATATATATATATAAGCAGAATGCAAATATATATATATATATGCATATAGTATAATATCCGAATGATATTAAGAAATTACGAAACTAATAGGTATGCCGCTATTGTTTCGTATCGATTATCATCGAACGGTACGGACTTGGGTTTATTTACGAATAGCAATTATACGTCGATATACTCGTTAACGATTATGTATATGCATATGTATATGCGCATCACCGATATCTTGTTTACACGCGCGCGATACATATATATATATATATATATAGAGAGAGAGAGAGAAAGAGATAGAGGAAAATAGAAAGAGACATACGTACTTTCACAATTTTACCAGACGTCAAAAAAAAAATCAAAGAAGAACAGCAATGTTACAATGTTACAGGAAAATTCACGTATCCGTTCTGTAACGGGGAATACAAATGATCTAATTTACAAAAAGTCTCTGGGGCCTTCGACAACAAAAAAAAAAATATAGAAGAAAGAAAAAAAACAAGAGAGAGAGGGAGAGAGAGAAAAAATAGAAAAAGGGACAGAAATTTTTTATTGACATCCGAACGCCAGATCCTAGCGACAAAAACTAATTTAGCCGATGTAATAATATGGATAGCAGCATTCGATATTCGTTGTACGCAAACGACTAGTCGACTAGCTCGACAATGTGTTAGAGTGTCACTCTTGGGATACCTACGTGTGATGTGTTTGTATATGTATATATATATATATATATATATATATATATATATATATATATATATATATTTGTGTGTCTGTGTATGTATGTGTGTACATATATAACGATAACAACATTTGACCGATCAATACACCGATAGTGATAACGGTCGAGTATGATGTAGCTGTACTTCGTATATGTATATATAGACATATATATATATATATATATTTTATATGCTCCCTGATGTAAATAGAAGTACAAAAAACTAAAGAGAGAGAGAGAGAGAGAGAGAGAGAGAGAGAGAGAGAGAGAGAGAGAAGGAACAAAGTTCCGAATGCGCGACGAATGGATTTGCAATTTGAACGAATTCGAGTGGAATTAAACGTAAAGTGCGATAAAAAAAAAAGTAATAAAAAAATTAAAAAGAAAAAAAAAAAAAAAGATAGAAAACCCACGTTTACCGATTACATATAATATTATTGCCGATAATATATATTAAATTAGGATATCCCCGAATCTCAATGTACCGATATATCTTGGAAGAAAATGTCCGGTTAAAAATATCGTCTCGTCGTTGTGATAGTACGTAAACTTATAGAGAAAAAAAATAAAAAAGAAACCGTAAAAATAGAACGAGTTCTATCGTCTCCTACGCTCCGTCGTCGTCTTCGTCGTCGTCGTTCTTGAATCAACCGAACGATTAAATTAATTATTTAAACGAAATATCATTTATATTGACCTTCGTTCTCGGACAAGAACAACACGAAACGATATACGAAATAAATAGGAACGAAACAATACGAAACTTAACGTAAGGCTAAGTGACTTTCGATTTTCTATCGACTAAATAAAGTTGAGAATTCGCCTACGTAAATCGTGAACAAGTGAACAGGTTCAACCGACTTTAACTATACATACATATATACATATATATATATATATATATATATATATATATATATATATATATATACATATACACACACCATATACTCTAAACGTGTACAAAGTATATGTCAGGTAAGTAAAGAAATCGTTTCTATGACTCCAAGTGACTCTATTCAAGAAGGGGTTATTACGAAACTCTCGTGGAAAACGTAATCCTCTCTTGTTTTATCTTTTATTTCGTTCTGCTTTAAAACGCACGAAGAATGAACGAACGAACGAACGAACGTACGAACGTACGTACGAACGAACGCCGACAGAAAGATAGAGATAGAGAGAGAGAGAGAGAGAGAGAGACAATGATAGAGATATATATATATATACAGAGAGAGAAAGAGAGAGAGAACACATCGACAGTCGTCGCATGTACGGTTTTGCTGGTAATTTAAATGTCCCTCATATACAATCACGCGTGCCCGCGCAAAACCCGCTGAAAAAGAGACAGAGCGACAAAAGAGACAGAGAGAGAGAGAGAGAGAGAGAGAGAGAGATACTCGCGTTTAAAGCTTTACAACGTCGAATGATGCCGCGTCACTTTCGCTTTCTTTTTCTCCTCGCTCCATACTCTCCTACATACACTTTTTCACTCTTACGCTCGGCTTTTTCGAAGGAAGAAAAGGGAAAGAGGAACGATTATAAAAAAAAAGAAAAACAAATAAAAAAAAATAAATTGAGAAGAAAGAAGATAAAAAGGAGAGAGAGAAAGAGAGGGAGAGAGAGACGATCCCACGCAAACACGTAATCCCATTTTACAAAAGGGGCTATCCCTCAATTTTTTTTTTTTTGGTTCTTTCTACTTCCTCTCTCCCAGTTCCCTTTCTTTCCTCCCTCTCTTCCTCTCACTCTTACTCCTCATCCTCCTCCACCCATCCACCCACCACTCGTCGACTTTAACTGCAACTCTCATCCTTTTGTAACATCATTCCTTGATTCTACTAACGGCACACTACTTGTCGTTCGAATATTTTATATACAAGCCGAGCGTCTATGTACGTGCGCGCGCGCGCGTGTGCCGTGTGTACGCGCGTGTTCGTCGAATGCATAAATAAAAGGGGGGGAAGAGGGGCTCTCGTTTTCGTTCGAGGTTCAAGATCGACCGCATAAAAATCGTATATATATATATATATATTTTTTAGATTTATTCGTTATTATCGAGGAGAGAGGATCTTTGAAAGGCGCGCTTTGAAAATCGATCGATCGATCGCATATATCTTTTCTCTCGAGTGGCGCATATATCGAATCGTTTTCCTTCCTCCTTATATTTTCTTCCCTTTTTTCTTTTCTTTCCATCATCAATAAACATCTTACTCGCTTTATCTTAATAACGATCAATCGATCGATCGATCGATCGATCGATTCGTCCATCCAACGTGTTGTTCTCCAATCCCAAGCGTAAATTTTACTTTAGCTTTTCGATCGATCCGTGAACGTTCGGTGGTGCGTGCGTATAGAAAAACGTATAGAAAAAGAAAAATAAATAAAAAAAAAAAAGAGAAGAAGAGAGAAAACAAATTGTGCGGACGGAAGGAGAATGAATTTTTTGTAATAATCGTGTCGTAGTCGATCGGTTTAAGGAATCCGAATTCGTTCGTCGTTACACATTAAAAGGCCCGACATTATCGTATACACAGTTTCGATACTCTCGCTCAACGATCGACGACGATTCTGCTGCTTGCTGCTAATCGATGACACACGTCGTTCATATATGCGGGTGTCGCATGTACGTCCTTGTAATCGCGCAGGTTCTTACAACGAATCATTGCACCTGTTACTTATACCAAGTACGTCGTAAAATTATTGGAAATGGTACGTAAATCATACGATGTGACATACATGGTAATCGTAGAGAGAGAGAGAGAGAGAGAGAGAGAGAGAGAGAGAGAGAGAGAGAAGGGAAAAAAAAGAACAATGAAAAGAATTCGAAGAATTCGATACTTCGAAGCACGTTGGTTCAAGTTAGTAATAACCAATAGGAGGAGTAAGAGGGGATGGTTGGGGGAGGGGACGAAGAACTATGAACTACATGAAAATAAAATTAAGGATGAAATTTGTATAAAGGAAAAAAACAAAAGAATTGTCAGGGATTATCAACTACAAATTTCATCGTTGACGACGACCTGCCTGATCGTTCAAATCATTTTCCAACGTCGAATCGTAAATATACGTAAACCTTATTGAAAAGTACCCACCTAGAACGAGTCGTCTTATCGGTATAAACCTATTTAATCCTTACGCAAGAAAATCCTCTTCTCGTCGAATCCCCGATTAATTCCAGATTTGTATCCCACTATTCTATCTTCTATTCTCTATCTCTCTCTCACACACACATACACACACTGAGGGATCCTTCATTCATACACCACTTTATACCAAACAACGATCACATCGCGCCACGTATTTTATCGATGCCATTCGTCGTAACTGCTGTAACCTTTCTTTTTTCTTTCGCTTCCTTTTTAGAAAAAAAAAAAAAAAAAAAAAAAGAAAGAAAAGAAAAGGAAGAAGAGAAAAAACGCGCTAGGAGAAAGAAAAGATCGCGAGGAAGAAACGAATGAGGAAGAAGAAAAAAAAGGAGAAAAAAAAAAAAAAAAAACAAAAAATAAAATATAAAATATAAAAAGATCGAAGTACGAAGGACGGGTCAACCAACACTAATCATTCAACTTGCACGATGCCGCGAGATGTCCGTGACTGTCGTGTCGTGGTAAGACACACTTTAATAACAACGCATTGTTAACAACAGCCGACAATAGTTTCTTTTGATAATACGAAGCCGCGTGGCACGTCACCGTTCCCTCTTTTTTTTTTTTTAACCCTCCCTCACGCCTCCTCACTTCTCTCGCATATCTACGTAGTGGACCGAGGAGAGTCCTATTATCGGTGGCGGTTCAATGAAATCTTTAAACGCGCCAAGACTCTCTCTTTCTCTTTATATACATTCATATGTATATAAATATATATATATATATATATATATATATATATATATATATATATACAATATATATATATACATATATATATATATATATATATATATATATATATATTTGTATGTGAGCGTGTACGTATGTGTATATTTCATTTCTATCTATCAGTTGTTTGCTCGGATGTTGCTGCTAACGCTTGTTTACGCATCAATCTTGTAAGTATATTGTACGCAAGTACTCACTTAAGTTTTTCTCTTTTAATACACGCTTTACTTCGCATATAATTATAACACTGATCGATCGTATTTTAATGGAAAATTACTTAACTTTCTGTAAATACGCAACTACTTTTTACTTTATTATTATTGTCGTTGTTGTTGTTGTTGTTGTTGTTGTCGTTGTCGTTGTTGTTGTTATCGTTGATGTTGTTGCTGTTAACACGTCGATTGGCAAAGAACAGCATGAGTGATTGATTATCCTCGTCCCAGTGATTATCAATGCTAACGAAAGTTAGTCTGGTTCAATGTAAGATAATAGTTTGTAGATGTGAATCGTTACGTTTAGTTATTTCTTACTTCTTTCATTTTTTTTTTTTTTTGTTTAGGTCGTCGGAAAAATTAAAAAAACAATTCTACTCGTCGATCAATGTGTTCGTGATATCATCGAATGATCAGTTATATTTATCTCTCTCTCTCTCTCTCTCTCTCTCTCTCTCTCTCTCTCTCTCTTTCTCTCTCTTTCTCTCTCTTGTGTCTTTGTTCGCAAGAGACTATTTCTATGATATCCACTTACTATGTCGTTCGCTTTTTTTTTTTTTTCTTTCAACTTCTTATTATTTCAACGACGAAACCTTATCGAATTCCAGATGGCAATAAAACGCTCGTATATCTATTTGTCGAACGGCACGTCTATTCTAAGTATATTCTGGGATCGTTCACGAAACAACCAAGTGATGTCAGCTTATGAATAATGGACGCGGAAACGTGTCAAAGAAAAAATACGTATGTATGTACATAGTTACTTGTTGTGTGTATTTTGATTCATCAATCAAAATTTCGTATGGCGATTGAATGATCGATCAAACGGACGGATCAATTCGCAATAGTTTTTATAACTCGATTATTAGGGATTATATAACGTGCAACGAAACGAGAAAAATAATTTCTTTTTATTTTTTTATTTTTTCTGTTTTGTCTTGTATCGTCCGTCTCAACAGAAAGAAAAAACAAAAAGAAAGAGTATAGGAAAATCAAAAAATAAGGAAGAGTAATGATGATGAGTGATGATAAAATTGAAAAAAATAATAATAACAATAATAAATGGACGAAGATAAAGAAAAAAAATAATAATAAAAGAAAAAAAAAGATTAAGAAAAAAATAAAAAATACTTTAAACGTGAACTCGACGAAAATGTGTTCGTAGTTTTTCCCGTTATTCGTTTCACCTTACATGGCTGACGTACAGAGAGCGAGTCTATAAATAACCGACTGTTTACTCGCTTCTGCCCTCAAACACTCTTTAATACTCCTTATTTCGCGAGCGAAAGCCTAAAGAGCATGTACCCTCTCTCTCTCTCTCTCTCTCTCTCTCTCTCTCTCTCTCTCTCTCTCTCTCTCTCTCTCTCTTTCTCTTTTATTTTCTTCTTACGTTGCCGTTCTCAGACACGGAAGGTGGACGAAGAAATAACAGAAAAATAAAAAGAAAGAAAGAAACGAGAGCAGGTACTTATATATCCCAAAGGCCATACACACACATACATACATATATTATATATATATACATATGTGTGTGTGTGTGTGTGTGTGCGTGTGTATGTATATAACGATTTTAAACTTGCCATCTTAACAAAACTTGCGAAATAATGTCGATTCTCGATTCTCAATGACATTATTTTCTCCTTTTCTCTCTTCATTTTTCTGTTTTTTTTTTTTTTGTTTTTTTTTTATTTTTTTTTTTTAATTCGATCCATTACAGATCACCGATTTTTAAATTTTCTTCAACGTACAATGTACTTGCGAATTTTTCCGAGCCCGTCGTCGTTGCCAGTTATTAATTAGTATACATCTTAATTAACTATTCCCGAAGGAATATCAAAGGGCGAGATATAAAAATCGTTCGTACGTCTCGAACTCGGGATGAGCGTAGAACAAAAAAGAGAGAAAAAAAAAGGAAAAAGGGAAGAAGAAAAAAAGAAAGAAAGAATTTCTCAATAATTTCATACGAAATAAATTTGCGGACGGTAGGAGAGGAGCTATTACTATTAAAACAATTATGCAACGATTTCAGAGAAACCAACCACTTTCGCGATGTTTTACGATCGCACGTATCTCTCGTGTATACACATATATATCATATAAATATACACACACACACACACACATTATAGATATATACATATATGTGTAGCATAACCATACTGTCTTCTCGTAAAAGACATTCTACTTTTCGGACCGAGCGAAGATAGAATGCAATTACTTCTTATCGCCGACTCTAAAGAGCGTTCATAAGTAATATAATAAACGAGAGGAAAATGAATCGTAAGAGTAACGAGAGAATTAAGGATTAAAGTTTCAAACGATTACGATTGAAGATGTTATATTATCATTGTTTAAGTGAAAAATGACTTAATGGAAAAGAAAAAAAAAAAAGAAAAACTATTATATATGTATACATATATATATATACATATATGTACACAGACAGACATTTATACGTACATTTCAATGCCATCGTGTATAGGAATGATATAAATTCAAATTTTCGATAATTAATAATACATACAAGCGCGTAATATGAAAATAATATTACAAACAGGTGCGCGTAAACGAATCTACGATAAAAAAAAAAGAAAAATATGTTACCTTTCGAAATTTCCATTAATAATTAACGATAAATAGAGAAAGTAATAGAGAAAGAAATAGAAAGAGAACGAGAGAGAGAGAGAGAGAGAGAGGGAAGAAAAAGAAGAAGAAAAAAAGAAAAAGAAATAAAGAATAATCGTATGGTTAGAAAAAGTAAAAGCCTATGCACTTGGGAATCATACATGATCGCAAATCGTTCTCTTTATCGAACTTTCGCGTATAGATATATATATATATATATATATATATATATATATATATATATACATAAATATATATATAAATATATATATATATAT
>OU426998.1:3235463-3240463 GCA_911387935.1 Dolichovespula saxonica | reverse complement strand
TGTCATCGTCAGATTCAATGAGATAAAATTAAATATATATCCATATCTAAATATAAAATGCATACGTACATGTATATATATATATTTTTTTCTCTCTTTTTATTTATCTCCGAGTTTCTAATCAACAAATAAGAAACAATAACGATCCTAAAGACTGGAAAGTCCAACGATAATATCGATTACTTCGAGAATTTCCCCATTCATTTCTCGACGTACTATTTGAACGATACAGTTTGAAATAGTAAATTCTATATAGATCCAAATTAATTTCCTAAGTATAATAAAGAGAAAACGTCAAAAGGTAATACCTTTAAGAAACATACGAGCGACGTACTATGATTATACATATATACATACATACATATATATGATGAAACTATCATGTAAGATATAACATAAATAAAGATCTACTAATAGCTTATCATTACTTCTAAGTAATGTCTATTAACAACTTGACATTCCTCAAAGTAATATGAAAATATAGAATGGGGAAAGAGAAGGAAGGAGAATAAGAAGAAAAAGAAAAAGAAAAAGAAAAAGAAAAAAAAAAAGAAAAGAAAAAGAAAAAACAGGACATAGAAAACGACGTCGTAGAGAACAGTCATTATCGGCTTAACGACGAATGTTCTCTCCTCGTTGTTTACGTCTGCTTATCGAACCGACGATAACGAAGTCACGCGACCGGCGCAACAAACAAAAAATTGAAACAAGAAAAAAAAAAACATTAAAAAAGATTGTATTACCAAAAAGAAAGAGAAGAGAGAAAAAAGAAACAGGGGGAACGAATTTATGAACAAAAAGTCAAGATAGAGGGGAAAGGGAATAAATTAATGAGAGAGAAAAGAGAAAAGAGAGGGAGAAAATAGATCAATCAATCAATTAATTGATTGATTCGTTCGTTAGAAAAAAAAATAAAAAAAATAAAAATAAAAATAAAAAAAAAGAAAACATTTCATAAACGATCTATTCCCTCGCCAACGCATCAATATTTGAGATCTATATATGCGAGTTTCGTTCAGCCGACTCGGCTCGCCTAAAATAGCTCGTTATCGAAGCTCTATAAAAGCGAGATCATCGATCCGAGAATAGAGAAGAAATCTTAATAGATAAGCTTGCACGGAGTTAAAATCTACGGAGGAACGTACGGACTTGGCGCGGATTCTCTTTTACGTTTACGCGTCCTTGGTACGATAATTAACAAAAACAAACAAAAAAAAAAAAAAGAAGAAGAAAAAGAAGAAAACGAAAAAGGGGGAAAAGAGGGGAAAGAAAGAAAATAAAGAGAGAACAAAAAAATATTATCTTATCGGGGCGAACGAAAATTATATAATGCCTTGCCCCCTTTTAAACGTTGATCTATAGATCGAATTCGACGATCGACTTTTTAACGTACGATACTCGATCGATGATATAGAGACTCGGTTCGATTCGATTCGATTCGGTTTTGTTGTTGCCTGTCGAACGACCTTAAGATGATCGTTTAAGGTCGGTCGGATTTCACGGAACATGACATAATTCGTTTATCGCTCGACCAAGATCAACCAAGTGCCTATATATACGTATACATCGATGTGTATGTGTGTGCGCGCGTGTAAGCTTTTACACACACACACACACACACACACACACACACACACACACACACACACACATATACACGTAAACACCTATGCAATAAGTTTGCAAGCGTACCAAAGTGATACAAGGACGCAGAGGAAACAATAATCTTAGGACGTTCTCCGTAATCGTATTAAAACGCCGGCAAAAGCGCGCGTGCACGCGCGTTTAAACGCGTGCGTGCGTGTGTGTGTGTGTGTCTCTTTCTCTCTCTCTCTCTCTCTCTCTCTGTGCTTGCCCGTATGTACACACGTGTACGTCCGTGTAACCCGTGTCCTAAGAGAACGTTAACGCTCTCATCATTACTACTACTAACTACTACTACTACTACTACCATCACCATCACTACTACATCTTACGCGCCTTTAAACCGGCTTACAACTGGATTTACGTTTGACGTCTCACTCGCCACGAGTGATATCTCCGTCAAAGATCTTGTCTAACGACTAAAACTCGTTCTCTCCTTTGGCTCCCTTTTATTTTGCAATTTGAACGTCTCTCTATCTCTTTTTCTCTATTTCTCTCTTTTTGGTAGACTTATGTATTATATTTCGTCCGTAATATATCCACGTACATACACGTGTACGTACGCATGCGAGAATAGAGAATAAATGTCACGTTTAGCAATAAACTAGGTAATAATGATACATAATGTTACGTTAAGAGAAATTTCTTTTTCTCCTTTTCTCTCTTTTCTTTCTTTCTTTTTTCTTTAGTTTTTTTTATTTTTTTCTTCTTTTTTTATTTCATCGTTCGAGCTTCGCATAGCTCGCCGAGAGAAGCAAATTATTGTTAGAATCCTCATTCGACGTCTACTATTCTAATCCTCCAATTCACTTTGTTATTCGCTTAGAGAATGATTTCGTACGAACGCGTACCGTCATGCATACGTGTGTATCCGAACAAATATATGTACGAAAATTTGTGAAAATAAATTTTCAATAATTCACGAAGAAAGAAAGAAACTTACGAAATTCGTTTAATTTCTACAAAAGATCGATCGTCAGGTATACGTAAATTAATTTTGCGTATCGTTATTGGGAACAAAGTTGAAAAAAAGAAAAAAGAAAAAAAAAACAATACAAAAAGAAAAGTGTTTAAGCTTTATGTTAGGGGCTCGATACTCTCGAAGACACTTTTAGTTTGATCCACTTCGTTAAATGGATAGATATAAAACGTGATCGATAAATACCATCTATGTAGGTACATATATATATATATATATATATATATATATATCGTAACGCACAATAGTGATCATTTTCATCGGCTAAAGGTTACGTACGTGCACTCGAGTTAACTTGATTATCGTTACCTCAACCCAGACCCTAACGGATGGATGTTTATTTTTCTTCGTCTCCTCTATCCTCATTTCTTTTCTCTTTCCTCTTTTTTTCTATCTTTCTTGTTTTTTTTTTTTTAGTTCAGATCGGTTCGCTCGCTCGCTCGCCGATCGATTTAGCCATTTATCAATTAATTTTATCGACGGTCCGATGTGGCCCTCAACAACGGATTCCCGTCGACCATCTCCCTCCCTCTCCCTCCCTCCCACTCTTTTTCTCATAATCGCACGGCACTGGTCAAGCTATACCTATCTTCGAAGTCTGCTTCGTTAATAGCGAGTTAATTGCATCAGGTACAAGGGAATAGCCGTTTTCCGTCACATCGTTGGCACGTTAAAAAGAAGAAAAAAAAAAAAAAAGAAAAAAAAATAACGAAAAGGAAAATGAGGAAGAAAAGGAAAAAATAAAGAAAAACCAAGGGAGAGAGAGAGAGAGAGAGAGAGAGGGAGGGAGGGAGGGAGGGAGGGCATTCGAGCTTGCCACGTGCATGCGTGTATACATAAAAAGAAAAAAAAAAGAAGATGAAATTGTTAGCTTATCGTTCTTCTTTCATATCTTCTTTCATCTCTCTCTCTCTATCTCTCTCTCTCATGTTTGTGCGTGCATCTATCTCTTCGTCGAATTATAATATTCTTTATAAACAACGATCGAAACCGTTTTAATTGAAAATTCAATTACGATGACGAGCCAACTATCGAATTACTTTAAGATACGATTTTTTTTAATTGCACGTAGAATAATAATCGAACTCTTTATTTCGTCGATGAATAGAAACAGAAAAAAGAGAGAGAGAGAGAGAGAGAGAGAGAGAGTGTGCACATTCATGAGTGATTATTTATTATCTACTCCTAATAAAAATAATTTATAAATTATCTACGGATTTCCAATTCATTAATCAATACGTGAGTGTTCTTAATATTTCTCAACAAAAAGATATATATATATGTGTGTGTGTGTGTGTGTGTGTACGTATCTCGTAGACATACATACATATACATGAATCAGAAAACAAATACATCGAGAAAAGAAAAAAAAATAAGTAAAAGATTCTGACAGATACAATAATACAGACAATGGATTCACTTGTTCCGTATGGGCGTGAATGCTGAGAGACGACGGGAAGTGGACGTTGAAGGCTCGTAATCACTCGGGATTACAGATATTTACAACGCGTGGACTGCTCGTTCGGTCCGCGGTCTCTCTATCGTTTTCACGAGTAGAGGAATTCAAAAAGAGAGAGAGAGAGAGAGAGAGAGAGAGAGAAAGAGAAAGAGAGACAGAACTTCTCTCACATATATCGCCACAGTTCTATTTCTCTTTCTCACTCTCTCTCATCCTTTTTCTTTCCTTTTATTACTATGTGTGTCGGGATTCTCGTTTCTCTTCCGAAACCTTCGCACCTCTTTCACGAGGAGAGGTGGACTTGGCTTACGGTCACGGTAGGTTGGTTTTCCGCGGCTAAATCGTCGCGTAAATGCTTCGGTGTATATGGATCGCTCGGATTTCGTTTTCAGAATTGGCTCGCGCTACCGAGCGAACGAGTGAGAATCCGTAGATAAGGTAATCCCGGACCTCGAAAACTCAGTCCCTGACTCAAAAGCACCCTATCCTTCTCTCTCACTCTCTCTCTCTCTCTCTCTCTCTCCATCTATCTCTCTCTTTCTCTTTCTTCCTTTACCACAGATAGAAACCATGTACCAACTCTACCTTGCTAAGAATAACCGAGGTGTTCTTCGTATCCTTCCTTCTACGCTCTTTTTCTTTTCTTTTCTTTTCTTTTTCTTTCTTTCTTTCTTTCTTTTTCTTTCTTTTCCTTACGACTAATACGATCTTTAACCGTGACCTTCGAGCGATATCGAAGATTTCTACCGAAATCCTTATATCGCATAGAAAGACTTATTTGTTTTATCATGTCCGATCTTAACGACCGGATCGATCATCGATCGATTCGAGATCTTACAACGACAATGGCGGTTAATCCGAAAGTTACGACGTGACGGTTCAATCTTTCATGATTTTTTTTTTACCTGAGATATATTA
>OU426998.1:3215463-3230463 GCA_911387935.1 Dolichovespula saxonica | reverse complement strand
GATATTCCCCGTGAATTTATTCAAGGGTTCGAGAGTAAACGGAGTTTTGTTAATAAGAAAGAAAGATATATATATATATAAAAGGGATTCCTCTTTTCTCATCGTCCCTTTTCGTTGTAACATTGTCTTTCTCTCTGTCTCCTTTCGATTTCCATTTTATCGAGGGTTCCCCTTCCACTAGATTAATTGTTATTATATATATATACATACATACATACATACATATATATATACACCGAGATATTATTCACAATGACGATTAGTCGTTTCTCAGAGTGTATTGAATTTAAAGAAAAATAAGAAAAGAAAACAAGCTCGTTATCGCGAATCCTGGCAAGGAGATAAGAGATACCTACTTACTTACTTACTTACTTAGTTACTTACTTACTTACGCACGAACGAACGTACGAACGTACGAACGAACGAACGTTAATAATAATTGCGTGCTTATCTCGAGAGAAGAACCGATTAGACGAGTCGGTAACTTGAAAACTTTCCGAGTGCGTAAAATAAAAAGAAAAAAAAAAAAAAAAAAAAAAAAAGAAAAGAAAAGAGAACGGAGAAAATAAATAAGAGAAAGAACGGACGATCGCGAGATCATATTTGGCGTTCTAAAATATCTCACACAGTTTCTAATTTTATAGATACCTGAAATCGATGCCATTTACGATTACGTAGAAGATTGAGATGTTGCAGCCACGACGAATAGATAAAAGTTGTCATTACCTGAAACACAGATACGAGAATAAGAATTATTTATTTTCATTTTTTTTTTTTTTTTAAATTAAATATATGTGTGTGTGTATTTTGTTTCTTATTTTTTAAACACAGGCATATAACATTTGAGCGATAAATAGCAATAGCAATAACAGCAACAACAATAATAATAATAATAAAAATAATAATAAGAGAGCGTGTACGATACGTTAACGTAATTAATGTAAACGAAGAAAAAGAAGAAAAACGAAACAAAATGGAAAAAAGAAAAAGAGGGAGTAGAAAAAAGGAGGGGAACAAAGAAAGGTGATATATAATGAATAACAAGAGGAGAGGATAGAGCACGTCGACGTTTTTATTAATTACTATCGTGGCCGAGGAGGAAGAGGGAATAATACTACCATAGGAATCAATTAGTTGGGGGGGCCAGTTTATATTTTCGATACTTCTTAACCGGGAGGGTTCATCAATCATGGCTAATCAATAGCGCGAGCATCAACCTGAAGAGAGGAGGACCCTGCACTTTTTCAACGACTCCTGAGATAAGCGTTCTGGATGACGGCTGAGAAAACGAAAGAAAGAGAGAGAGAGAGAGAGAGAGAGAGAGAGAGAGAGAGAGAGAGAGAGAGAGAGAGAGAGGAAGAAAACTTTCTTATTAACACGATCAATCAAATCACTGTGAATTTAAAGCATTTTTCACGATTTCACGGATTTCTGAACAGCATAGGAAGAGAGGGGAAGGTGGGAGAAGAGAAAGAAGGGAGTAGTGGGAGGATAGGATAGGATAGGATAGAATAGGATAGAAAGGAAGGAAGGAAGAAAGAGAGCAGAGAAATTTCTCGGGAGGGCGTGGCGAGAAGTTTTTTGCAGGAGCAAGTTTTGCCAATCGATGGAGGATTAAGAAGCGGCTTGCCTTTTCTCTCTCTCTCTCTCTCTCTCTCTTTTGCTCACTCACTCTTCGTTACTCTCAGGAGCTAATTAGCGAGAGGTACGCGAGGAAAAAAATAGCGTTGTGCCACGAAATTACACTCTCTGGCATATCCCGCGCCCTCTTCAAAATACTCGATCCTTCGTTGGAGAAACGAAACGATCGACTTATGTTTGCTTTCATTTTTTTCTCTACTTCTTCTTCTTCTTCTTCTTCTTCTTTCTTTTCTTTTTTTTTTATTTATTATCATCCTCGACGAGACGAAGATAAAATATTTCCTGCGAGAACGTAAAAAAAAAAATATATATATATATATATATATATATATTTATATATATTATATATAATATATATTTTATAATATATTATGTGTATATAATGTATATACATTATATATGTATATTTATTTTTTTCTTCTTTCGTTCCCAATAGTTTCTTTTCGATATTAATTTGTATATTCTCTTCGGTCATTCCTTTTCTTTTTCCCCTATCCCATCCCCCCACCTCCCACCTCCCTCCTCCGCCTATCTAAATACACATCCACTATCGATTTGTTATCGCATCGCTTGTTATCGTCACAATTTTTTCTTTTTTTTCTTTCTTTTTTTTTTTTTTTTACCATTGGTATTTATCGTTATGTGACACTTATGTTTTCATTAATCGCACCATTACGATCTATATCTCGTTACTTTTTTCTTAATTAAATACGTACCCAGTTTTTATATTTACTTTATTTGTACATTGTTCCTTATCGTACACCAATCGTTTCAATAATCGTAACATTACGGGTCCGTATATTTTTACTTTACTTAATTAAATACGTACCCATAGTTTTTCATCTTACTATCATTATTTATACACACATATTATATATATATATATATATATTGTTTGACTATTTTTTTCGTGTTAGAATTTTCATAAAATTTTCCTTCTCTCTCTCTCTCTCTCTCTATCTCTCTCTCGTTCTCTCTTGATTAAGTTTTTTATCATTACTTTCTTTCTTTTTTTTTTTTTTAAGATAAAACTCGACGACGAACAGATATATCGTCCATCCTTTAAAATAATCGAATTTCGAATTTACGAGGATAGAAAAAGGGACAAAGGGGAGGGATCGATCCATTTTTTTTCTTCCCCTCCTCCTCCTCCTCCTCCTCCTCCCTAAGTTCGTCGTTCCGTCTCAAAAGGCGAACGGGCAAACGGTCGGTCGTATCGTTCGCTCCTCGTTCTCCTTCCCGTTCTGCCCTCCTCTCCTCGTCCCCCTTCACCTCTCGATACCCACGTCTTTCACGAGGGTCTCTCGACAAGGAGGAGACGTAATGCCATGAAAATTGCTCAATAAACTTAATTCGAGTATCCAAGGCGATGCCTCTATAACGATATACTAATCATATTCCAGCCCTCGTGTCTTGAAAGAGAGAAAGAAAGAAAGAGATATATATATATATATATATAAAGAGAGAGAGAGAGAGAGAGAGAGAGAGAGAGCATCGTTTATGGTACGACGCGTAAAAGAGGGAACGACGTAACTCGACGTAGCAAATTAGCGTGAGTAGTATATGTATGTTTTTCTAATAGCCGATAATAAACGTCCCAGCAAATTGCTACATTTAATTATGAATTGGCGCAAATACGAGGAATCATTCTATTGTTGTCACCGAAAGAAAAAAAAAAGAAAAAGAAATAAAGAAGAGAACGAGAGAGAGAGAGAGTAGTTTCTTCGAAATTGTAAAGAAGAAGATGAACCGGAATAAAAAAGGAAAGAAAATTGGATTAATCTTTAATGGAAATACTTGGGGTCGAGTTAAAAGATGTATGACACAAATTGAGAAACGCTGTAACTCCTTTCTAATTTAATCGCGCTTGAATATACGTCCACGTATGTCTATTATAATATAACTGATAATAATAAACGTACTCGGAAATTGTTACTTATAATTATCGATCAACGCAAATCGGGAGGGATCGTTCTATTGTTACGAAAAAAAAAAAAAAAAAAAAGAAGAAAAAGAAAGAAAGAAAGAAAGAGAGAAGAAGTAAAAGCAAAATTTCTTCGATGAACGTAAAATGAAATTGGATCGAACGTTATAATACAAATTGCGAGGCACTCGAAATTTTCTTACGAACGAATAAAAAATCGATCCATACAAATTTAATTAATTTCGATGGATTAACGTAACACGCGATCCGATTATTACAATATAAGAGAACTTATTATCAAGAGAAAAAAAAAAAAGAAATAAAATAAAATAAAATAAAATAAAATAAAGCTCGTAATGAATGTCGTATCGTTGAAATAAGTAAACTTGCTATCAAAAAAAAAAAAAATTTTTATTATCATAAAAAAAAGAAAACATTATAAAAAAAAAGGAAAGGAAAAAAAAAAGTAAAACTCGTAATGAATATCGTATCTTCGAAAAAAGTAATGATAAGAAATGATATACATATTATCAAAAATTAAGTATTACACGTAATTACGAGAGAATGAAAAAGAGGAAGTGAAAGAAGACGAGAAAAGAAAAACGAGAAAGAGTGAGAAGGAACGACTACGATAGGTATCATCGACGTCGACCTAATCGAACGATCGTCTATCCTTTTGACTCGTGCAAGATCGTGACTTTCGATTGAATTGCGAGAACGGTTTTAGGTCTTCTATAAAATCGTATCGATGCGGACCAATCGCGTTATTCTTAAAGTAAAAAAAAAAGAAAAAAAATAAATAAATAAATAAATAAAAAGAAACTTTCTCCGTGGTGCGTACGTAGGATACGTAGATAGATACGTAAGTAGACGTACGTAGATATTCGTAGATAGTTCACGTTTATATGATACATATTTATATATATATATATACATATACAGATACACATATACATTGATACTACATTAAATAGTGTTGGTACGTTCTAACCGGACGCTTATTATCTTTAAAGCCAGTAGTCTCTCTCGTCAACGAATGAATACCTAACTTGGGATAGGATAGACGGGCCAAGTGACGAGGAAGACCGAACGAATGAAAAAAGAAATAATAAAAAAGGAGAACCTAAAGAAGAAGAGTAAAAAAGAGAGAGAGAGAGAGAGAGAGAGAGAGAAAATAGAATGGCGCGAATCAGCAGCGGCAGCAAAACTCTCGCTCTCGTCGTCTCGCCCTTTCGTTAGCCCTTTCCTTCGTCCCTTTCCTTCCTTTCATCGAGGAATTGTAAGGCGGGTGGCCAACAAAAGCGGAGAGGCCAGTGCGAGACAAAAACTCTGGACCGCGGAGTCGAATGAAATACCGTCCTACCACTAGCAGCCTCCAGGAGAGGACTGTAAGGGAGAGGACACGAGGTAGAGGGAAAATTAGACGGTAAAGGGAGACTTTTCCATTGTCTTAACGAAACGTCGACTAATCCGTGACGAGAGAGAAAAAGAGAGAGAGAGAGAGAGAGAGACGACAGGTACTAAAATCTGGCCGGATAACCGATACCAAGGTCGTTTGATGATCACGAAAATGAGAACGCTCGAACGTTCGCCGAATCGAATCCGGAAATGAAATATAAAATCAATTAATTACGTATAACTCGTCGATTAATTGTACGTAATTAATTTATCGTTTGCATTCCATCTCTTTTCTTTTTCTTTTTCTTTTCTCTCTCTTTCTTTCATTTTATTTAACGATCGATCCGTCTCCATCGATAATAAATATTATCTCAAATAAAAACGAAGTCTTATTTAATGATCCAAATGAACAAAGAAATAAATAAAGAAGGAAATAATGAAAGGAATGGATAATCGTTTGATTCGTTATTCGTGTACGTTGATCCTTAACATAATACGTAATTGAATTAACGAAATTATTCGAAACGTAATTCGTATCATCGGACCCAATCCATTTCGTACCTCCTATCCCTATTGATTATTCTCATCTCGTTGGTTCAATTTTTTCTTTGGGAGTGTACCGTTTCTTTTTATTAATTTATTATTATTATTATTATTATTATTATTTCCGTCGAACAATAAACATGGAAGAGATCTATACCTCTCGCTCGGTAAAATGATTCTATGATGCATAAGGTAGGACTTGTTCGACGATGTTATCTGTACTTTCACCGAGCTACGACGACTGGGTCCTTGTATGCAGAATGATCGAATCGGTGTGTGCGTGTGCGTGTACATGTGTGCGTGCGTGTGTGTGTGTGAGAAAGATGGTGGGGAATTATTAAAGGATTCGAAACGGGTCGAGGAACTCCTTACAGCATCTGAAAGCCTGATCGCAAAACCTGCAGCTCGTCCTCCGAGTTGCAACGATATAATACTAGTCCAATGAAATAGCATGAGCGAACGACACTAATCTCTTTCTCTCGTTCTCTCTCTCTCTCTCTCTCTCTACGACTTTTGTTCGATTTTTAGAATCAACGCGTTTTCCCTTCCTTTGCATAATACTACGCGTACGTACATATATTATACGTGTATATATATATATATATATATATATATATATATATATATACGCATATGTAAGTATACAGGTCGTGTCAAAAGTTCCTAGATTGACCCGAATGTTCCTAGATCAATTTAAATATGGATATTAACTTTTCGCCTATTTATTTTTCGTCGTAACTTCTCAGACCGATCCTACATTTTCATTTTCTTTTTTTTTTCGTTTTTGTTTCTTTCTTTCTTCTCTTTCGTCAAATCGTAGACTCAACGGGACAGGGAACTTTCTTTTATTCGGTTTCTTTTTCTTTATTTTTTAGGATTTAAAAAAATTTTTTGTAATTTTACAAAGAAACTTCCGATCCATTCCATACATGCGTATTATAATCTGCTTCTCCTAATCTCACCGATATTACTCGCTTAATGTTTGAATTTTAAGATAACAACGATTCGATACAAACGTTCAAATCGAGCTCGACGAACGATTCTCGATCGCAAACGTCTCGTCGTCTAACCGATGAATATATTATGGATCGTGATGCATTAAGACACCGAGAGTAATTAACTCTCTCTCTCTCTCTCGCTCTCTCTCTCTCTCTCTCTCTTACGGCCGATGGTAAATCGACAATATAAATCTTTAAACGCAGTCGAGACTCGAAACTTGTCGAGCATCGATTGTCGAACGGATAATAATTCGTGATAGATTAATATACCGTTTCGGAAATACTACCACCCCAATCCCGTCAATATGAATAATATATAATAATTTTGTCAATTTTCACGGCGAAGTATCTTCTTTTAATTATAACGTAGATATCAATCTACCAGCGACGAGAATTGATCGCATTGTTAAACCAAATAACTCGACGCAATTTTAAACGAGTCCGTCGTACTTTACATAAGAAAAGTATAACTTTCACGAGCTCTACCAACGAATTGAATGACCGATTGAGAAGAAAAAAAAAGGAAAAAAAAAATAAAAGAAAGAAAAATGAGAGGAAAAAAATTAAAAGAGAGAGAGAGAGAGAGGGAGGGAGGGAGAGGGATGACGGTAAAATATTTAAATGAGAAATCATTAAATAATCTCCACTCGTTTGCTCGAACAGCGCGACAATAATTGCAAAAATGAGAATGATAATAAACGAAGAGACGAGAGGGACGAGAGAGAGAGAGAGAGAGAGAGAGAAAGAGTTTCGTGCAATTACAAAAGAGTTTTAAAAAGAAAAGAAAAGAAAAAAAAAAATATATACGATAAAGAGAAAGAAAGAAAAAAAGAAGAAGAATGAAAGGGGAGAGGGAAAAAAAGGTTTCATTTTCTTCCTTTGGCAAATGAAAATTTATGAACACGAGAGACGTCGAACACGACCCGACGTTACGGCTTCAGCTTTGTCATTTGTCGTTTTAACATACGCGATTCTCTCGTCGGATTGATGAGAAGTCCTTCTATTCCTCTCCCCTCTCTCTCTCTCTCTCTCTCTCTCTCTCTCTTTATCCTTCTCATTCGTCGATTCAATCACGATCATCGGTAGAGAATCATCGGGGGAAAAAATAATTACGATCGGCCGTCTAGAAAAAGCTCGGCTTGCGCTTACGCTCCACCTATCCCCCAAACCTCCCCCCCGTCCCTCTTTGCCCCCTTCCGTCTCATTCTCTCTATCTCCCTCTCTCTCTACATCCACCTTTTTCACGATCTTTCCCGACGTCCCTGTTACGCCATCGAACCAAACCACCACTTCACATATTTGCGGTTCGTCGGCTCTGTACAAAAATTCTAGCCCGTCGTTATCACACTTGCTACTCTTTTTTTTCTCTCCTTTATTATTATTATTATTATTATTATTATTATTATTATTATTATTACTTCTTGGTAACGACGAAGAGGACCTGGTAGAGAGATGAAGGAGGAGAAGTAGAAGAGGACGTAGGACGTAGAGCGTAGAGCGTAGAGCGTAGAGCGTAGGGCGTAGTAGGAAGAAATCAAAGACGAGAAGCTACCTGAGTGAGAAAATTGAAAACCGACTATAGTTCGAGACAACAATGCTGACGATATGTCGACTCGTTCATGCTCTCTCTCTCTCTCTCTCTCTCTCTCTCTCTGTCTCTCTTTCTCTCTGTCTCATGCTAAATTAAATGCGACACGCGTGAAATTGGAATAGTTACGACACCGATATGTACATATCTACATATAGAACAACGTCATCTCACTAAGGCGCATGCATGAGCGTATATATGGGGCTGAAGAAAGGAGGGCGGAGAGGGGGTACAAATCAGAGCGAATAATGGTGCATTTGTCTTTTTTTTTTCGGACGAAAACGTTCGATCCGATTACTTTTTTTTTTACTCCCAAAAGAAAATGTTATATGATTTAATTTTAAAATTTAAAATTACATATATATAAATATATATATATATATATATATATATATATACATATATAATATATATATAAGGTTTACGACGAGATTGTTATCTTGAACCGTACTCGTTTAATTGTATTATTACTACGATTTTACGATCGAGAATAAATTGAAACTTATGTATATATGTACGCGTGTGTATATGTATGCGTACAGGCATTTACTTACTCCAATACGTTGATTATAGAGCATTTCTTACGTACATATATAAATACATGTATGTATGTATGTATGTATGTATGTATGTATGTATGTATGTATGTATGTATGTATGTATGTATGTATGTATGTATGTATGTATGTATGTATGTATGTATGTATGTATGTATCCGATGTTAAAGAATATACGGACGTGATATTTAACATTTTCCTTGTTCAAAATTGGAGCTCGTAGAGATTATTAAACCTTTCGAAGATCGGTATACACGAAACGTGGACGGTTTAAGGTAGTAGGAAGGAGTTTTGCTCTATCCAGTTTTGTTCTCTCTCTCTTTCTCTCTATCTCTCTCTCTCTCTCTTTCTCGAGGAAAGGAGGCTGAACTCTATAAATAGATGGCTAAACGCAGACAGGGCAACTAACAACCAAAAAACGGCCATCGGAATGATCGGCCGAGGAATTTGGTTTGCTCTTCTTCTTCTTCTTCTTCTTCCTCTACTTCTTCTTCTTCTTCTTCTTATTATTATTATTATTCTTATTCTTCTACTACTAACGCTTGTACTGCTATACCTATGATATATGTGTTTTATAATGAGAATCTCGAAGATAAGATAATAACAAGAGAACGGAACAATTTGCTATCGGATCTTCTACCAATCCAGGGAATTCGCGAAAACGATAGAGAAGAGGGAAGGAATAACAAAACAAAACAAAAAAAAAAGAGAGAAAATAGAAATGAAAAAAATTAAGAACAGATAAGAAAGAAGAAACAACATTGAGACCGTCGACGCGATCACGATCAAACCGGATATCGATAAAACAGTTTCGTAAAATGATGAAAATAAGAAGAGGAGGAAGAAGAAGAAGAAGAAGAAGAAGAAGAAGAAGAAGAAGAAGAAGAAGAAATAGAAGAGATAATAAAAGGATCGGAGAAAAGAGAAAGTATGATATTAAACCGTGGACGATAAAAATAGTTGGACGTTTGAAACTCGTGTGCATTCAATAATAAGTAAACTCGAGTACGCTCGAACTCGTACAGCGTCGCGCATCCACTGGATTTGCAAGTAATAAGACGTACGAATAAATTAACTTTTGGTAATAAAAAAAAAATCAAATAAAATAAAAAGAAAACAAATAAGAAAAAAAAGAAAAAAAAAAAACGTACGTGATAGAAGGAGCCCACGGATGCGTATATATATATATATATATATATATATATATATATATATATATATATATATTGGTATTATCCTGTGGGTACAGGACATCCCTTATATACCTATCTAAACTGATTATCTCTTATGTCTCATTGGAATCGTTAACGACGGCGCATCATTAGTGTTAACCACGATTCGCGTAACGCATCTCTCTCTCTCTCTCTCTCTCACTATCTCTTTATTTTCTTCTCCCTTTCCCCCTCCCTCTCACCTATCAACCCTCCTGTCCGCTCCCACCGATCCAATTCACAGGGTTTCTCAAATATACGAGCTTCGAACGGATCTCGAATAAAACGTAAGAGAGAGAGAGAGAGAGAGAGAGAGAGAGAGAGAGAGAACTCGAATGAAAACGAGTTCGGTACTCTTTCTTTAAGCCTCCACTCTTCTTCCTCTTCTTCTTTTGCAATTTGCATTCATATCTTTCGGTCGTAAAGTGCACGCGGATGACCGAGTCGGCACCTCGCATATCTACATAACAGCCTGCCGGTGGTACGTTCTATTCTAGATTCATAACTATTAATACTAATGTCTGCCGAGACTCCGAGCCAGGAGCAGGTTCTTGGCTGGCTCGCTGACCACCACCAGCCATCTCCACTTCTCTCTCATCAATGGCGCATTCAGACACACGCGCAAACACGGATTTATCAACGACTGGAAAAGAGAGAAACTTTCTCTCTCTCTCTCTCTCTATCTCTCTCTCTCTCTTAATCTTACTCTCTTTCTCTTATTCTCTGTGCGTACGCGTGTCCCTCTCTCTCTCTCTCTCTCTCTCTCTTATTTTCTCTTTCCATCTTTTAGCCAATCCCATCTTCCTCCTATATTTATTACATTCTTCGACCGGTATTAAAAGAGAGACCCGGCAACGTCCGTGACAGGTCGCTCGTGTTTCTTGTAAATCGTTCAGATCCCGACGTTTCTTCCCTCGACGCCTCCATTTTTATTACGATAAATCTCGTCCTCGTGTCGGTGGACGAGCCACGCTCGTTAATCTCGCGTCCTTTCGGACGAAATAGTCCGATGGTGCTTACAAAATACACTTCTGTAAGCGTCAACGGCCAAACTTTCCCCCCTCTCGCTCTCTCCCCTCCTCCTCACCCCAACCCCTCCCCTCTCTCTCTCTCTCTCTCTCTCTCTCTCGTAGAATGTATCGGCACGAGCCACTCCACTGGACGTTGGAATGATCTTTCGTTTATTTATTTATCTCTATTTATCCGTCTATCCATCTTTCTCTCTCATTAATATCATTTGTCACTTTCTCATTCTATAATTTTATACGTTCGACTCCAATCGTCGTTCAGCCTTAATACGTTCGAATATTTATTTGTAGTTTCTAACAAGCACACTCTAACATTATTTGCCCGTGATTATTCGATATATATATATATATATATATATATATATATATATATATATATATATATATACATATATTCATCCGTCAGTCTTCTACCTCGTTGCTCGACGACGTGGAAAGACGTAAGACGTAAAACGTGACGACGGCAAACGAAAGAGACAGGAGAGAGAGAGAGAGAGAGAGAGAGAGAGAGAGAGAGAGAGAACGAGTAGGGGATAAGGTGAAGAAGGGAGGGGGGCCCAGAAGGAAAGGAGATGGTATTTGGAGCACGAGCCGGTGTACTCGAGACGAGATGATTCATATCTCGCATTTTTCTCCTACCATAGAGAGAAAGAAAGAGAGAGAGAAAGACAGAGATAGTTTAGATATAACGACGACGACGACGATGATGATGATCATGATGACGAGGAAAAAAAGATAGAATGAAAACGTATCTACCTCGATCGCTTTCTGATTTAAAACGATCGTCTCTTCTCTCTCTCTCTCTCTCTCTCTCTCTCTCTCTCTCTCGTCTACATTATCTTATCTACTTTCGTCGTTTACCAAACAATATTGATAATTTTTAAAACTTGCTTCGTGACACGTTGGAAACGGGATGATTCGTCAAAAAAAAAAAAAAAAAAAAAAGAAGAAGAAGAAAAAAAAAGAAAAAAAAAGAGAGGAAGAGAAAAAAAATCGTACGTTTAATTTAAAATTGTAGGTGGCGAATGGGTTCGCAAATTTTTTTTTCTCTTCTGACTTTCCTTTTTCAGTTGTTGGAAGAAGAGAGAGAGAGAGAGAGAGAGAGAGAGAGAGAGAGAGAGAGAGAGAGAGAGAAAGAGAGAAACGATGGGTCACGGCGTTAACGAGCGATACCGCGACGAATTTTTCATTATCTTCCTACATAATCTATTTACAGAAAAGATTTAAGGCCGCTACGTGGGGCCGCTTCCGCGAGTCCGAGAAGAGAGAGAGAGAGAGACCACTGAATTCATTATTCCACGAAAAATATTAACTTTTATCTAACTTTACCGCTCTCCCTCCCTCCCTCTCTCTCTCTCTCTACCGTTTTTTCCTTCCTTCCTTCCTTCCTTCCTTCCTTCCTTCCTTCTTTAGAGCGTTTTTTTTTTCTTTTTATTCTTTCAATCTTTTTTTCAACGACGAATAAATTTTCGAAGAACGGCACATAAAACTTATCCGATATTTATTTATTTACTTGTACTCAGGAGTACGGAAGAGAGGGGTATACGATGCATTTTCAAAAGCCTAACGACGTCTATCACACCGAGGGAACGATCTTATAATTCGATAAAAGGTTAATGAATAACGTTATTACGTCGAAATTCGAACGAACGAACGAACGAAACGAAACGAAACGATACGCATATACTACGTAATTAGACGACGTACCATTTATATACGACGGTTAAACTTATCCGGAGTCGTGTATTTTTGTGAATTAAAAATGAAAAAAAAAAAAAAAAAATAAAAAATTCTTTCCTCGACTCAAGAATATCCTTTAATTTTCACGGGCGTACGACGTGCGTTTTATCGTATCTCTTGGACGGGTCCAGGGCGGGGGTCGGGGGGTCGGGGGGGAGGGTCAGGGGGTCGGAAGTTCGATAAGCGTAGAAATTATCGTGAACATAAAATTAAGGAGTAAGCAGGTTATACGACGTATAGGACATATCTCCGGGTACTCCACCTAAGAAATATTTAATTAAATTAACCGACGTCGTTGCCACTATATTCCGAAGTAATATTTCACGGCGCGATACATGTTTCGCGGCAATGCGTCTGTACGCCTGTCGCAATTAAATTTACGCCATTCTAAGAATAAGTACTGTCCAAAATAGAGAGGAAACCAGCAAAACCCCCCCCTCCCTCCCTCCCTCCCTCCCTCCCTCCCTCCCTCCCTCCCTCCACACCCCTCTCTCTCTCTCTCTCTCTCTCTTTTCATAGCTTCACCATCGCGCGATATTCCGCGTAGGTAAGTACGTATTCTTGAATAATGCAACGATTAAAGAAGAGTAAGAGAGAGAGAGAGAGAGAGAGAGAGAGAGGAGAGAGAGAGAATCGTCGTTTATCGACGTTGTTTCGTTCGCAATACTCCTTTTTCCACATTAGCTAATGGCGATATTGAAAATAGATCTTTAACGTGAAACGACTAAGAGCATCTGCTAATTAGCAAGTTAACGTTGTCGATCGATGGTTGAGATCTATTTCTGAAAACATTAGAGACCAGCCAAGGGAGAGCCAATTGTTCTTGTTTCCGTCATATTATATCACGTGGGTAGTGAAATACGCGGCGGTGATTTTCTACTATAGACATATTTCTTATTAACATTATGATACTTAACCTATCTCGACCTATGCATTCGTTTATGTACGTAGATATATATATATATATATATATATATATATATATATATATATATGTATATATCATTGCTATAGAAAAACAATAATGAATGACAAACGATGTATTGTTTAATTAATTACCATTAATATAATTTCTTCGGGACGATCAAACGAGTTCGTAGATACTTCTTTTTGTTTTTGTTTTTTTTTTTTTTTTAATCGTTGATAACGTCCATTCGATGATAATTCTCTCATTGATTTCATTCGCTCCCGAATCTACTGTACGTGTAAATTGTTATATTAGAAAAAAGAGAAACAAAAAAAAAATTAACGTCGAAAACCAAAAAAAAGAAAGGTAGGAAAAATTAACGAACAAAATCCGTAACGCAACGAACGAAACGAACGAAACAATTTTTTTTTTTTCCGAATCAAAATTTCTTCCATGAACGTCGAGACGTTCGCATGACTATTCATAAACCCTCGACGATGTCGTAAATAAAATGGAACGAACCTTCCCATAGAAAACGAAGAGAGAAAGAGAGAGAGAGAGAGAGAGAGAGATGGAGAGCTTGTTGGAGACATTCAATCACAAACGATAAATCTTATTCGTTCCTGTACTTTCGTAGTAGACTTACACGTCTACTTGCTGACAACTTTTACTGCGTATGTATTGTCAACGTTATTTCGAAAACAACGAAAAAAATACCAACTCGAATAATTCAAACGGTAGAAAAATCAAATTACGTCCTTCTCCGTCATCTCTTTCTATCTTTCGTTTCTATTTTCT
Organism: Dolichovespula saxonica; assembly: GCA_911387935.1. Lineage (NCBI taxonomy): Eukaryota > Metazoa > Arthropoda > Insecta > Hymenoptera > Vespidae > Dolichovespula > Dolichovespula saxonica. The sequence continues at coordinate 3,216,130 of OU426998.1, read as the reverse complement.
TTTTTATTTCTTTTCCCTTTTCCTTATCTCCCTCGATCGAAGATGGTCGCGATTCATCAATTTGCGAAGTAGAATAGCGTTGTTTTGTTTCGATAAAAAGAAAAAAAAAAGAAAAAACGAAAAAGAAGAAGAAGAAGAAGAAGAGAAAAAGATATTCCTCGAATATCAATCGATACCAATTTTCGATACGTAATCGCATCGGTTTCATTCCGACGACAACAACAACAACAACAACAACAACAAAAAAGAATTGCCAAAAGATTCTCAAATCTTCCAAAGGCAGAAAACGGAAAGTATAAATTTTTTCACGAGATTCTAAAATACAAAAAAGAAAAATAAAAAATATCGTGTACTTTTTTTTTTTCAAAACGTCGATCGTTCGATTGTCGAATAATGCGAAAGCATTCGTTGGAAAAGTAACACAATGAAATCGGAAAGCGTAGTCTTGTGTTCGTAAAAAAAAAAAAAAAAAAATAAGTAAAAAAATAATAAAACGAGAGCGATAGAGAGAGATAGAGAGACAGAGAGAGAACGAGAAAAAAAAACTTTCTCAAAAATAAAAATGGAAGAGAGAAGGAAGATAGAGAGAGAAGTAAAAGATTCAGTGACTGGGAAGTAAACGTTTGGGAAAGATCAAAGAGAGAGAGAGAGAGAGAGAGAGGGTCAA
>OU426998.1:3210463-3212963 GCA_911387935.1 Dolichovespula saxonica | reverse complement strand
TCGCAGCGCGAGTTCGCCGTTGCATCTCGGGCGTCGCATCCAGTAAACCGTGACTACACACATTATCATAAACTGCCGCGGCGCGCGTTGCGTCCGTCCGTCCCACGCAGGCACGAACGAGAAATCTCTTTGGCAAATTGCGCTACGAGAAGAGGGTATTATGTCATCTTCCTCTCGCGGCTTGCCCGCTTTACCAACGTTTACACTCCGCTCCCGTTCACGTACCGTTCTCGACCTTTTTCGTTCCTTTCGAACCGACCTTCAACGATCTTTCTTCCCTCCACACCTCCCCCTTGTTCCTCCCTACCAACCAACCACGCGTCTCCTCGCTAATCGACCTTCGAGCGAAAAAGATCCACTTCCTGGTAATTTATATGTTTTGGTAAATACGTACGTGAGTACGTGTGTAACGTATGCATGCGTGTGCATATGTGTACCCCCACCCCCCACGCCCCCCCCTTTCCTTCCTCTCTAAACCAATATAACTTACAACAAACGTATATACGTACAAACGTACAAATGTATTTCCACAGCGGAGAGGGTGAGTCACCTCAATATATCTTTCTATTTAAGAAAACGTGTACGCTCTCTTTAATTAGAATTCGAATAGGCGACTTATTCTAATACAATAACAACCATATTTCGTCGAATTTTTATTGAACGATTATTTACGTGAACGCTATACACCTCGTAAGTTATTTATTTATATATAAATACGAACAGTATTTTTCTTCTTTCTTTTCATTTTTTTTTTCTTTCGTGTATATATATATATATATATATACACACACATATATATGTACGCACGTACCTCTCTTACTTTTTTTTTTTTTAACTCTTTGCACGAAATATGACAAACATTTGGTAGATTAAAAAAAGATTACCTGGCTCGCTCACTCTCTCTCTCTATCTCTCTCTCTCTCGCACTATGCACGTTCGAACGAATCAACGATACAAATAACAAGCTACCTGATATTTTTAGTTGCGCTTTTTACACCTCCTACCAATATCATCGGACATTGTTAGCTATTTTATATTTCACGGCGATACGTTGGCAATGCGATTTCCTAATAGTTGTGAAATCGAAAGAAAGAAACAGAGAGTGAGAGAGAGTGAGAGAGAGTGAGAGAGAGATAGAGAGAGAGAGAGAGAGAGAGAGGAGAGGAGAGCAAATATGTATACATGCCTTAGAGCACAATAGGCGTATACAGGGGAATACTTATCTTCGGCAAAACAGCATTGTGCAAACAATAACGAGCTCTCTTTCTCTCTCTTTCTCTCTCCCTTTCTCTCTCTCTCTCTCTCTCTCTCTCTCTCTCTCTCTCTCTTTCTCTCCGTCTCTTTTTACTTTTCAGATAAGAACGCAATGCAAAAAGCAAAGCTCTTTTTCCTCGAACCCATACGCCGTGCCTACATCTCGCAACAAAATCAACTTCGAAGGAAGCTCTCGACAAAGAAAACGTTTTCTTTCATTTACAATTGTATCCGACGACGCCTACTCCTTACGAGTAATTTTTATTTTTATATATATGGTCGAGCGTTTACCCTTTTTTCTCTTTCTCTTCTCCTTTCTTTTCTTTTTCTTTTCTTCACTTCATCGTTCGATAGCGCATTCCGAACGATCTCGCAAGTATTACACATTGTATAATATAACACTTAAGATACTACCACCGAAAGATACAATCCTTTTTTTTTTTTTTTTTTTTTTTCAAGAAAAAAATCGGAACTGCTTTCTCCTCTTTTTTGTTTCCTTACAAGCATGTGACTCGTTCAAAGAGAAAAAGGAAAGAAGTATATGTAAAGATAAATATATATACATATGTATATACAAAAAAAGAATTAATTGACAATTGTTCCATCCGATTTATTGGATATCAAATTGATATGTTGATATATACATTTATATACATTTATATACATATATACGTATATATAAAAATAGAAAAATTGTAAAACGATTTCGTATGTATATAAATTCATATGTATATAAATGCATGCTGTCTCTGTCTCTCTCTCTCTCTCTCTCTGTGTGTGTGTGTGTGTGTAAAAAACAAACGAACCTCACTGTAAATTGTAGGCCCTCATAAATTAGGAATTTTTATGCCGCCGTCGCGCCATCCGATGAAGAAACACATTTCTGAATCTACTGCAGTATCCGTTACGATGATCCGATAGATCGACGACGTACCAAATGAATTCCACCACTACGAATGACGTTTTCAAGAAAAATCGATTCTTAACGCGACTATTCACCAAATTGTCCCTTAGAAATGGAACGAACGGGTCTCGACGTTTCGAGACTCGTCTTTGAAAATTCAATTTCCACGATCGTAATATCCTCCGAAACGAATGTACTATTTATTTTTATTAATATATTTATATATATTATTATTATTATTATCGATCCGTTTTAAGTGTTTCAAAATTTCACACGCGATCGATCAATCACCAACGAAGTTCCTCTAATATCGATAACGATCCTTTCCTTCTTTTATCTTTT
>OU426998.1:3197963-3205463 GCA_911387935.1 Dolichovespula saxonica | reverse complement strand
AACGTACGAACGTAATCGAAACGAACGTAGGAGCGAACGAGGAGAAGACGTTACTGGATAAATTCGTGAAAGAGCCAATGAAATAGATAGATAGACAAAGAGAGAGAGAGAGAGAGAGAGAGAGAGAGAGCGAGAGAGCGGAAGAAGGGTATCGAGAAATCAAACACGGACCTTTTTAATACTCCGTCGCTTCCAATGTCCGGCCATCCCTCCTATAGGGGTATCTTTCTCTCTCTCTCTCTCTCTCTCTCTCTCTCTATCTATCCATCTAACTATCTCTCTATCTATCTTTCTCTCTTTCCATCTCTCCTTTTCTCCCGTTTTTTTGCCGTTCTTCTCTATTATAACACGAGGCGCATTGCAAACGAGGTGCATCAGGAAACGCGACCAATGCAGAACGACGACGAGTGGATAATGATCGACTTTTTTTTTAAGCCCACCCACGCCCGACCACCCTCCTCCTCCCCTCCTCCTCCTCCTCCTCCACCTCCTCATGCCGTTGCACACGTAGAGATCGTTCGTTCCGCCGACAAAGTCACGGGCGAAACCCTTTTCTCGACGTCCCGTAGGGAACGTGAAACGCGCTTTGTGCGTCGCGATTCCGCATTTCGTTCTCCAAGAGCACAATGCTGCCGTCGACAAGAGAGAAAAAGAGCGAGAGAGAGAAAGAGAGAGAGAGAACATACGTGGTCTTCTTTTTACACTGAAAGAAAATCCGCGATTTCGTATAATATTACATCATCAGCTAGATGCTGGCAGTCCGGTACGGAATATCCGTCGCCACCGTACCCGTGTTAATACAAAAAGTGGAGGAAGAAGAAAAAAGGAAAAGGAAAAAAAAATAAAAAAGAAAAACGTAAAGAGGAAGGAACGCGGAGAGAGAGAGAGAGAGAGAGAGAGAGAAAATTTGTGGGAAGGGGGTGGAGTAGGAGAGGGTAGGGGAGGGATGGGGGGGGGTTAAAATGTCCGGGGCCCTTTTGTCCGCGCGTATCGCCAACGAAGAACAACAGACGGGAATGCGGTTTGTTAGCTCGACGGAGTAATAACGCACAGAGAATTCCGATAGTCCTCGGGAAATTGAATCCTAGTTGGCCGTGTAACGAAGGAAAGGGGAAACCCCCGAGCCGAATTAGCGTTACACCCTACCGTCCCCTTTTTGGCATAACTTTTTCTGTCCTTTTCCTCTATTTTTATTTTTTTTTTTTTTTTTTTTTTTTTTACTCGACATAGGAATGTGCGTACTTACTTACGTATTTATATATGCATGCGTGTATACGTGCATGTATGTATGTATGTATTGTATGTATTTATGTATGTATTGTATGTATGTGTAGATATGTATGTATGTATGTATGCATTGTATGTATGTATGTATATATGTATTGTATGTATATGTAGGTATGTATGTATGTAATATTAGAAGTAACGATCACACGTTGATAAACAAACGTACACGGTAATTGTTAAGAAATAATATTAATTTCGCAGATCGAACTCTTAACTAATTTTATTTTACTTAATTAAATCATCGATCGTTGTAAATACGAGACTTTTCGTTTGATCCATTACGATCGTAAACTCGTCGTCAACTTGTTCGTATATTATTAGATCATGCATGAAAATATAAGGAGTGTCTGTGTGTGTGTGTGTGTGTATTAAATCGTGCGATTACATTAGGATGATACAGTTAGAAAAATGACTCTTAAGTGTTGGATCGAATCATGATTAAGTATATTATATATACATCTGTGATCCTTAAACGAATGTTACATCGAAATAAATTTAATCGAAAATATCTATATAATAGAAGTAAGTATGTATATAATCGAGATAAAATATCGCGTAAACGTCGCGTGCGTATGGCCTTTTTTATATTTTATATATTTTTTTTTTTTTTTTTTTTATTACGTCGTACGAAACGATTGTTCCCTCCCCCCTCTTTTTTTCTTTTTATTCTTCGTTTTACTTCGTGTCCTTTTTTTTTTTTTTCTTCAGTTTGCTCGGTCGAAAGACGAAAGATTACGTCTTGGATGAATCAAGAAATCGTACGAAAGCGCTCGACGATGCTGAGATTCGATGAGATTCGATGATTCCGATGATAATGATAACCGTGTGAATAATTACGTTACGATGAGATTGTAAGTTGAGCGTCTCAACTTCCGTACGACGACGACGACGGTGACGAAGACGAAGACAAAGACAAAGACGAAGACGAAGAAGAAGACGAGGATGACGAGGACGAGGACGAGGATGAGGACGAGAAGGATGCACGTCGGGGCAACGATGAACGACGGGGTCGAGCGAGCTTTGACAGCTGAAACGCGATTACACGCGCGTTAAATTAATCCAATGACGCGACAATAGTGCGCGACATTTGCTATCGGCGAAGTTTAAAGCTCGGAGGAAACGGGTACGGCACGAGCTCGGCTCGAAAGAAAAAAGAAAAAAAAAATATATATATATATATATACATAGCTTATATTATATAGCCGTAGGCTTCGTTCGATCAAAATAAAAAAAAAAAAAATAAAAAATAAAAAAATAAAACCGACGATAAAAAAATAAAAATTTCAATTTATATCGCGATAACAAATAATAAAATAATAATAATAATAATAATAATAATAATAATAATAATAATAATAATAATGATAACAATAATCGTAGTATTTCTGTATTGCGAAAACATATGCGATGGGATAATAAATTTTTTATCCGAAAAAAAAAAGAAAGAAAAAGAGAAAACGAACAAATAAACAAACGAAAATATACTTTTTTCCTCTCTCCCTCTTTCTCTCTCTCTCTCTCAAAAATTTTTTTTTCCGTTCAATTCCGTTTCGTCCCGTCCCGTTTCGCTTTATTTTCCCTTCCACTTAACGACAATCGAGAACTAAAAACTACAAAATATAACGTTAGAGAAATTCTCACGGAACATGTATGGGAGTAGTTCCAAAAGCCAAGTGATTTTCGACACAAATCCGATACGCACGCGACCGAATATCGCGACATTCATTCGTTAGACAAGAGAGAGATAGATAGATAGATAGATAGAGAGAGAGAGAGAGAGATATAGGATGTTCCAGTAGCGATGAGAGTATCCATTATCAGGTTATAACGAGTACGACACAGTAGGAACGGTTGGTGCATCGAGATCGCTCGATGATAATTTAATGCAACGACGACTCGGTGAGCAAATGAACGTCCGGCCGCCTCTCTCTCTCTCTCTCTCTCTCTCTCTCTCTCTCTCTCTCTTTCTCTCTCTATATATATATCTATCTCTATCTATCAATACATATCTATATATATCTATATATATATATATATATTTCTCTTTCCCTTCGTCGTTCTCGCGAGCTCGTGTTAACTCGACTAAACTCTGTGGGGGAGGGGTAGAGGTCGAGAGGGGGGGGAGGGTATGGAGGGATAGAACGAGAACCCGTACGTGGTGCAGGACGTGGCGGCGTTTAACGCGCGGGGGAGCACCGGTCATCGAATCGGCAAATCATCGAATCATCCGCGGCACTCGACAACGTAACAAGTCAACAGGCGGTCGTTATGTATATTGACGTATAGTTGGCCGCGGTTACTGCCTCCGATGCTTGTTTCTATTGACAAATACCCGTCATCGTCATCGTCATAGTTATCGTCATCGTCATCGTCATCGTCATCGTCGTCATCATCGTCGTCGTACAGCACAGTCCAACCAATCGTCGAAACCATGACGCATTGCCTATTAATCCTGCCTATGGATTATATTTGTATATCGATGATCAACGAATTATAACGATTTCGTTATATTTTTCTTTTTCTTCCTCTTCTTCTTCTTCTTTTTCTTCTACCTCTTCTTCTTACGTCACTCGAACGAAAATAGAATTTTCAATTATTAAGATATTTTATCATAGGTTCCCCCGACCCACGGCGAATTTTTAATTACTATCTATCCCTTTCAATTAAAACGTGCTCGAACGAAATGAGGAAAAAGAAGGATCCGGCGGGTTGGGGTGTACTCGAGGTGTGCTCGTACGAGTGAGAAGGGGTTGTAAAAAAAAATAAAAGAAATAAAAAAAATAAACAAAAAGAAGAAAAAGAAAGAGGAAGAGACCCACGACTCGGTGGTAGAATCGAAGGAAGTTTAGCCGACGTTGCTTCGGGGTTTATATATAATTCATATACGGGGTGTTACAGAAAGTGTCTTACGGAGAGGATGGTCCGTTATTATGTCACTTCGTCAATGACAGGATAAATTGAACGAACGCCCGATGTACTAGTACGTAACAAACGTAATTATCGACGTTAGGTACGATAAGAGGAACGTCTCTCTCTCTTTCTCTCTCTCTCTCTCTGTCTCACCCTCTTTATCGAACAAAAACAACTTACTTGTCCATTTAAATATATCTATCTATCTATCTATCTATCTAAGCCGATCGATCGATCGAACGAACGCAGAGAGAGAGAGAGGGGGATGGACCAACTAACTCGCACAATCAAAATCATCTCTTTCGACTGTTGTAATTGTCGAACGATTGATAAACGTTGAACGATTACGGGCGCATCCATCGTCGACTCGAGTAATAATAGATAGAAAAAGAATATGAGAAATGAAAGGAATCCAAAGAAAAACAGGAAAAAAAAAGAATATATAAAATAAAATCAAAATCGAAATCGGGTCAACGAGTACCACGTATAACTCGCAAGCTCGAGTTTAATTATATCGAATGAGTTTTCTCTCGACACCCTGTGTTCCGAGGGGGAGAGGACGGAGGAGGACGAAAAAGAAAAACAGAGAGAGAAAAAAGAAGAAGAAGAAAAAAGTAAATATAATAAAATGAAATAAAAGAAAAGAAAAAAAAAAAAGAAAGAAATAGCACTTGTGATGGTTGCTTACGAAATGGCCACGAACGGTTTATATGCATGGTGTGGGGCTGTTGTTATGCGATCGCTCATAGATCGCGAAAGTGCCGAGAGAAGGCAGTCACGATACACGGTATGTATTGTATGCATGCATGCGTGTACGTACATTATGTATGTATGTATGTACGTATGCAAGTATGTATGTATATATGTATGTATGTATATCGTGCAGTACGACGACGACGACCGAGCCAATATCTCGAAACACAAAAGGGCAACGCGGTAGAGAGCGTCGAAACAAATGAGGCGCCTATGCGTGACAGCCCTTATTGCAACGCGACGGCACTGAGTCCGTGTCGCGAGCCGCTCCTATGCTTTCCACGCTGCCGATAATAACCAGTTATTGTTCGTTACATACGTATTTGCATGTTTCTCTTGTATATATATATATATATATATATATATATATGTATATATATGTATGTATGTATGTAGATATATATAGGCACCTAATACTTGTGCGTGTGTGTGTGTATGTCTATATATAATATATTGTTTATATCATATGTATATTTATATTTATATATATATATATATATATATATGTATATGATGTATATGTATGTATGCATGCATGTATGTATGTATATATGTATGTATGTATGTATGTATGTAATACGTGATCGCGAGAACGGTGATAGAAGTTAAGCGACCAACAATTTCTTTATTATTTTCGTCCTCGCGTGTCCCTTTCCGTCGCATTAGAAAATTTATCGGTGTTGGTGATAATTTCAACGTAATTTTATGTTTTTCTTTTTTTTTTTTTTTCTTTCTTTTCCTTTCTTTTTTTTTTTTTCTTTTTTCCTTTTAACACGAACGCCACTCAATGAGAAATCTATTAACAATTGCAACCCGATAATATCTCATTATCGTTCGTACAAATATTATTATTATTATTATTATTCTTGAAGAAATAATTAGGTGATATATTCGTGAAAGGAAATATAATCGTCCTAATTCGTTTCTAAGCATTCCTTTTTCTTTCGTTTTGCGTTGGAATCTTTATGCGTATATTCATATATGCGAAATCGTCGATAGAAATTCGTTAGAAACGATGATAGAATTGCAAGAGGAACAACGCGTTCGTTCTAGGATTTAATTGAGCGTCGTATATTCTCCCCATAAACTTTCGTTTCAGTTTCCTTCCTTCTACTTATTTTACTTACAAATTCTTTTATTTTCTTTTTTTTTTTTCCTTTCACTTCTTCCGACAAATCAATTTACAAAAAGAAATCCCACGTAAGCGCGGCGACACGTCGAAACAAAGATACGCCCATTTTCTCGGATCCCTCTTAATTCGTCCTGAAATACCTGGAATTCGAGTAAAGTCGCGCGGTGTAATTTATTAACGGCGTTAACGTAGCCCCGACGTTGTGGGTAGGCGGGGGGTGGTCGGGGGTGGGGTGGGAGGGAGAGCTGACTCTGGACGACTTTCCTTTGGGGAAAGAAGATTCATCGAGTTCGTTCGTTCGTTCGTTCCTAGAATATAACGCGTCTCCTCGCTACCGATTAATTATCGTGCGTTGGGATGATAATTGGAAGAAGAAGAAAAAAGAAAAAGAAAAGAGAAGAGAGAGAAAAAAGAATGAAGAAGAAGAAAAAAAGGAACAGAAAAAAGTCCGCAGAAAAAAAAAAAAGAAACGAATGGGGAAAATTAGATGGACGGTCGGGCTCGTCGTCGTTCGTCGAGTGTCCACCTCTCAGATTATGCTTAGCCCTGGCGAATCCGAAGCCTGGCGGCAAATAACTCTTCTAACATTATCGTTGGTGATATAGTGAGGTTGGTGGTAGGTAGGAGGTAGGTAGGAGGTGGGTAGGTAGGTAGGTAGGTAGGTAGGTAGGTAGGTGGGTAGGTAGGTGGGTAGCGGAGTGCCGGTCGTTGTATTTCACAAGAGGAAAATGCCCGTCGGTGTGCCACGGCAAAAGGGAGAAAAATAAAGGACGACGTAATCGGGTGGTGGTAGCGGAGGAGGGTGGGTGAGGAGGATGGTGGTGGAGGATGGTGGATTGGGGGCGAGGGGAGGAGAAAGGGAAGAAAAGACGAGAAAGAGGAGAGACGAGAAGTAGAGAAGAAATGAAAACGAAAAATAAAAAGACAGAGACAGAGAGATAGAGAGATAGAGAGAGAGAGAGAGAGAGAGAGAGAGAGAGAGATGAAAGATTCGCGTCGCAAACCCGGGACATGAATAAGCCAACGGGCAAAGGTGTGGTTCCCAGGCGTTCGCGGTAGAGGAAATCGCTCACCGTAGAAGAAAGATGGAGAACAGAAGGCAGGAGAGCGAACCAAGACGTGATTAATATAAAAGTGGGCGGAGCCAGCAGGCTTGGCCGGAAGTGGCCGAAGAGGGATGCTGTGCTCTGTGAGCCAAGCAAGCGCGAGAAAACCGGGGGGGTTTCACTTCGCGCAAGTGTGGTTGCGTCTCCTCTTTAACGTTTGCGTGTATGCGACGCGTCTTCTATCTCTCTCTATCTCTCTATCTCTCTCTCTCTCTCTCTCTCTCTCTCTCTCTCTCTCTCTCTCACACACACATACACAGGTTCTCTATGCATTTACTTCCGTCGTCTACAACGTAGACCGCATGTGCGTGC
>OU426998.1:3180463-3195463 GCA_911387935.1 Dolichovespula saxonica | reverse complement strand
TTTCTTTCTTTTCCACGGCAACGTAGAGAGAGAGAGAGAGAGAGAGAGAGAGAGATAGAGGGTGGATGGGAAGGTAAAGAGATAGAAAGACGAGGAAAGATGAAAACAACGCTTGGTATACGATTACCTTAATGAGAGACGAGTTTTAACTATCGCTCGATTATGTTCGAATTCCTCGTCGCGCAAAGCGAGTGATAATATTACTACTGAGTACTATACGTACGATCGATATTATTTCTTTGCCATTCTATCGCGACGCATTGTTTCGTATAGTTTTTCTCGGAGGTTTTTTAGAAACGCGTTACATCCGTCCATCGTTCTCTGACACGGATCGATATAACTCTCTGACGTCTTTGGACAAGGTCGTTTACGATATAATCGAATCTTTCATTGATATCCGACTGAATATATAACATTAATCGAATCTATATATATATATATATATATATATATATATATACACACATATATGTATATATATTTAAAAGAATAATGACATTGCATACTCGATTATATTGTACGTGTGGTATCATAAAGACCACGTGGTGTAAGCGATGGGGGAGAAAAAGCGGGTGTGTGACGAAGAACGAGATAGATAGAGATAGAGATAGAGATAGAGATAGAGATAGAGATAGAGATAGGAAGAAAGATAGAAAGAGAGAGAGTGTGTCGTTTGATAATGCCACGAGTGAAAATCTCGCGTTAGAGACTTCGCAGAAGATGAGCAGGTAGGCAGACAGACAGACAGACAGGCAGGCAGGCAGGCAGGCAGACAGGCAGACAGACAGACAGGCAGGCGATCAGGCAGGCAGTGCAGTGAAGACGGAAGTAGTGTTGCAGGATGAGTAAGGCTACCTGGACGGGTCTCCAGCGTGGCTCCAGCATGTCCCGCTTCCTCCTCGTCGACTCGCTCGTGGTTGGTGTCGGTCGTTGTTGCTCCGTCCTTCTCGCCTCACCGAAGGATAATCAAGAGAGGATAAACTTCCTTCCTTCCTTCCTTTCTTCCTTGCTTTGCTTTGCTTTGCTTTTCTTTTCTTTCTCCCGTTCTCTTTCTCTGTCGCACACTATCTGTCCTTATTTCTTTTTTCCCTTCTCTCTCGCTCTACTTCTTTCTTCCTCTTTTTCTTTCCCTTTATATCTTCTTCCCTCTGCCAGGCCTGTCGTCTTCCACCCACCACCCACCCCCTTTCACTCCTCTCCGTCCCTTTGCCACCTCTCCGTATTTTCTCTCCTTTTCGTTCACCCCTCCTTCTCTATGTATATATGTACTCTCTATATCCTTACTATCTCTTTATTTATCTTTGTTTATCTCTCTTTCTTTCTTTCTTTCTCTCTCTCTCTCTCTTTGTATCAGAAACACCGCGCGCTGTCACGCTGAGCCACGTGTATGCCGGCCGGCGGCAAAAGAGAAACTAAGGAGGAGATATTGAAATCGTCAGAGAGGGAGAGCAGGAGGAATATAACGTTAATAGAGGATATAACACTAGCAATGAAAAGCAACCACTCTTTTTTTTTTTCTCTCCTCGTTCTTCCGTCGCAACAAAAAGAAAAAAAAAGGAACGAAGCCCCCGAACGATGATTTCCTACTCTCGACGACGGGCCTCGTTGTGTTGTGTTGATCGTTTTGATGCAGATAAGTGTGAGAGAAGAGACCTCTCCTCCTCCTATCGCTCTTTCTCTCTCTCTATCTCTCTTTCTCTCTTTCTTTCTCTTTCTCTTTCTCTCCCTTTAACTCTCCGTCTCTCCCTCTTTCTCTTATTCTCTCTCTCTCTCTCTCTCTCTCTCTCTCTCTGTATAGAAGTAGTGTCACCGACTGTTGAAATAATATTTATTTCCTCTTCGTCCTCGGTTCACGGCGATGAGAGAAAAGGAAAAAAAAGGATGCTTCTCTTCTCTTCGCTTCGTTTCGTTTCGTATCGTTTCGTATCGTTTCGCGGATGGCAACGTCTCGTTTCGAAACAAATCTTTAACCGTATGTTAACAATATGTATATATATATATATATACATACATACATACATACATATAAATATATATATATATATATATGAATAGATACATAAACATATATATATATACGTATATATGTATATATATATATATTATGTATACGTATAAATATATATATATATATATATATATGTATATTTATATATTTATTATCTTTATCTTTCTCTTTTTTCTCTCTTTCTTTCCCTCTCTCTCTCTCTCTTTTCTCTCTCTTTTCTCTCTCTCTTTTTCTCTGTATGCGTGCCGATGAAGAATAGGGGGTACCGCGCGCCGGTGGCTGCCGTCGCGACTGTGCGACGCTCGGCGGCAGCTTAGCCGCGAAACCCTCCGTTCTCGCGAGCACGCGGCTACTGAGTCGGCGCACTGTGCGTTTCGTTCCCGCTCTATCCCCTTCTCACTCACTCACTCACTCACTCTCACTCACACTCTCTCTCTCTCTCTCTCTCTCTCTCTCTCTCTCTTTAACGCGATCCCCCACCACGTCGACTTCGTTTATCTTCTTTGCGCCCTCGCGAACACTCTCTCCTCCCATCTCCCTTCTCTCTCTCTCTCACTCTCTCTATCTCTCTCTATCTATCCATCCATCTATCTTACTTCTACTTATCATTTTATTCTTCTTATTCTCCTTCCCCTACTACCTCCTCTCCTTCCTTCTTCCGCCTCCTTCCTTTTCGTCCACCTTCTTATTCTTATTTTTTTTTTCCCCCTCTTATTTTTCTTCTTCTTCCTCTTCCTCTTCTTCCTCCTCTTCCTCCTCTTCCTGTTCCTAGTTTCACCTTCCACGCGAGTACTTCCTCGCCTTGTTTATTTATTCCACCGTCTCTTTAATAATGGACACACCCATTCTAATGCGCCTACGACGAAAACCTTACGGTCCCTCTGTGCTATCTTCCTTCTCGTGTTGTTGTTGTCGTTGTTGTGGTTTTTTTTTTTCTTTCTTTTTAATATCTTTTCTCTCTCGTCCCTTTGCTCTTCTCTCGTTCGTTTACCCCCCCCCCCGCCTTTTCTCCGATACCGCTCGTTACGAGATTACAAATTTCTCGATCGATTTACGTGGGAACGATTACGTCGTAATCGTGATTTCGTAAAATATTTTTGAAAAGGAGACGCCCCCTCCCTTACCCCCTACCCTACCCTACCCTACCCCCCCCCCGCCCCCGAGGGTTAGTTCTTTTCTCGTTCGTTATCACCGAAACGACTTCGTTATTCAGTTTTCGTTCTTCGTTAGGCGAACCGTACGAGCGATACGTTTATTACGCGTCCGCCGTAAAAAAAAAAAAATAGAAGACGAAAAAAAGAAACAAAGAAAAAAAAAAAAGAAGAGAGAAAAGAAAGAGATTCAAAAACGACAACACACGGAAAGAGTGAATGAGTCGACCGATGAGAATCCGTGTATATCGGGTGTTACGTTGACGTTAACGTTACGTGTCGTTAATTCGTAATCTCGATTAATAACGATCTTGAAAGATCGAGGCAGGATTTTCAGTTCGTCGGTCCGTTCGATCGGTCGTCGATGTTTTCTGTTCGAAAAAAAAAAAAAAAAAAGAAACAAAAGAAAACGGAAAGAAAAGAGAGCAAACAACAAACGCCGAACAAACAAACAAACGAAAAAAAAAAAAAAAAAAAAAAGAAAAAGATAGAAGAAGAAGAAAAAGGAAGTGAAAAACACGATAGGACGTAGGAAACGTCGGACGAGAGAGAGAGAGAGAGAGAGACGTCGGAATAGGTCAGCTTTAGTCTGGTCTCTTACGAGTAGGTCGAATCGATAACAATAACTACATGGATGTCTATACTTCGCTATACTCGGCAGATACACGACGTCCACCCCACGGCCACGAAATACCTCGTGCTAATTCGATTCTCTCGTATATATATATATATATATATATATATATATATATATATATGTGTATGTAATGAATGTATGTATGTGTGTACGAAACATGCAGCGTGACGATAGTATAACGGTCTTCTGCTTCTTTTTAATCGTCGCCCGTTTGACGATAGCCAACGATCGCCATTGGCGCTGATGCTTAAGGATGCCAACGAGGACGCACGGCAAATAACAGGTGCAGAGTGAAAAGTGTACTCCCGTGTAATGGGGGAAGAAAAAAAAAAAGAACAGAAAAAAAAGGACAAAAATAGAAGTAAAAGAACGAGGAAAATGAAAGAAAATTATTTCTCGTTGTTTTCGAGGTTTCTCTCTTTTTTTTTTTTTTTTTTCATTTTTGCGATAAACGACGGACGAAAAGTACGAGAAACGGAGGAGAAAAAAAAGAAGAAGAAGAAGAAGAAAAAAAGAAAGAGAAAAAGAAAGAGTATATTTTGTTCGTCGAACATTGCGATATCAATTTGTACGAATTCAAGATGAAATGGGTATATTGTAAATCACACACGCACAGAGTGAGAGAGAGAGAGAGAAAGAGAGAGAGAGAGAGAGAGAGAGAGAGAGAGAGAGGACCGTTTCCCTTGGTAATCATTTCATGTAATCGTTTATTTCAATCATAAATACAAATCGAACTATACGATTCGAATGTTTCAATAATTGCGAATAAATTAATCGCGACTCTTTAATACGAACAACTACGAAATGATCGCTGTTACATAATTTATCGCGAATCTTCATTTCTTTAAAGTCAAATAAAAGGGATGGAAGAATAAACACTCGATAAACTCTCTTACCTAAAACGTCAAATCAAATTCCATACAAATCTGATCGAGCGTTAACCCATCGATCATTACGCACGAAAATATTTTAATGACAGAAAGATGGAGTGAAAGAAAACGTAACGTTGCGCGTTGAACTAAGGACATTTGAAATAATCGTGGGATGTATTAAATGATACGAAGAAGAAAAAAAATGAAATAAAATAAAATAAAGTGAACACATTCGAATTAAAATTTATACGTAAATACGTGTATGTGTGTAGTTACGTCGTGAAAGAAAAATGAAAAGGAATATATATATATATATATATATATATATATATATATATATATATATATATATAGAGAGAGAGAGAGAGAGAGAGAGAGAGTAGAAGGGAACGTGTGATAGGCAAGATCGAAACTGTCAGAGCTATATTTGGAGCGATAACAGAGGGTGAGGCATGGACACAATGCGGAGAAAGCAGGTCGTTCGCAAGGACTTCGAATCGACTAGTTTGTCGTTGTTGTTTGTTGTTTGTTGTTGTTGTTGTTTGTTCGTTCGTTGTTGTCGTCGTCGGCGTCGGCGTCGTCGTCGTCGTCGTTGTTGTTGTTGTTGTTGTTGTTGTTGTTGTTACGGTAGTAGTCGTGTACCCTGTTATTTCTCTTCGATCGACCGGCCAGGACAATGTCGAGCGTATACGACTAACGCGCTCGCATTGATAACGATTCCTAATAGAGAGAGAGAGAGAGAGAGAGAGGGGGGGGGAGAGAAAGAGAATAAATGAGACAGACAAGTTTGAAATATCTCGATCGAAGATACACACTGGCCTATTTTCAGAACAACTCTCAACTTAAGGCAAAGCAGTATGCCTCGTAAACGTATGCATAGGTTGTTAGTTACAGTCGAGATATATTTATCTAAAAAGAGGACTCGCACGCACACACACAAATATATATATTTATGTGTGTGTGTGTGTGTGTGTGTGTGTGTGTGTGTACGTATGTAAGAAGAAAAAAAAGATTAAGAAGAAGAAGGAGAAAAAAAGAAGAAAATAAAAGAAGGAATTAACGAAGAGTGATGATGTTTATTTTATGCTGACCAATGATCGAGAATCACATGGGAAAGTTAACGAACGCATGACTCGAAATTACAGTCGATTTTCTCTCTCTCTCTCTCTTTCTCTTTCTCTCTGTTGGCTCTCTCTCTCTTTCTCTCTCTCTCTCTCTCTCTCTCCTAACTGTAGCTGTAGCTTTCAAAGCGACCGAGAATTCAACGAAATATCGCGCAAACACGGCGTCATACTGATGAAAAGATTGTCAATAGCCGTCCCAACACCTGTTGCATGGAGTTTAGCGACGGATTTTATTCTCACGCGTACGCCCGCTTGTATTCGTTTATTGGCCTGCGGATTTTACGGTTCGCGTACGCGCGCGCGCGCGCGCGCGCACGCACGCACTCACTCGCATACTCGTTCGTTCGTTCATTCATACGCTACATACACACACACACACACACACATAGGATATCCAGTACGTACCCATGGATATGTTTCCGTAGATATCGAGATCGCTTTTCGTCGATGCAGGTTAACGTGCGTGCGCTAGCGTTAACGCGAGCGTGAACGCAAACGTGTGCATGCGTGAACGTGAACGTGAACGTGAACGTGAACGTGAACGTGTGCGTGAACGCGAACGCGAAAGCGAATGACACGTACTCTCACTTTAACTCGGTTGATTTATATCAAAATAAAACGATCCTCCTCCTTCCGCCACAAATTTGATCGTACTCCGTGTCACGCCTCGATCGGTATAACTGAATGTAGATATTTATGTGTTTATACGTATATACACGTATACGTACGATTTATGTATATATTCGTCGTCGAATTGTTACAACCCTGTGTTTATACAGATACATACGCGACCATGACGTTTCTTTTATTCATCGGGTCTCGATCAAATTGTCAAATTTTACGTGGCCGAAAAAAAGAAAAAAGAAAAACAGAAAACAGATTTCTCTCTCTCTCTCTCTCTCTCTCACACACGCACACACACAAACACACACCAAACCGTGCTAAAGGTTTCCTTCGGAATTTTTGAGCGAATTTTTCTTTTTTTTTGATGGAGTGATCTTTTTATTTTTCGTTCTTCACCCGACTAATATAAATCGTAAAATGTACTAATATCGTCTTTTAATTTTTTTTATTTTTTTTTTTTTTTTGTAAATTCTAATAACAATTAAGCATCTTTTTCAGCCGAAAATTTTACATACGCAATTACGGTCGTATTAATCGTGCGCGATATGAAAGTCAAATTTTCTATCGTACTCTAACCGTCGACGATATTTTATATATCGTGAATATTTTTACGTATAAAAAGGGTCGTCCCATAATTTCTGTCTGTATTTTTCGAACGATATTAAAGCTCCGACATTATACGATACAAACGTTCAACAGATTCACTCTTATTCCCCGTTATCATTCGCTAATTCGTCTAATATTTAATGAACACAATTCGTCGAACATTCGACTGAAGTTACGACGACACGATACGACGAAAATTATGCGAAATAATGTAAAATATTTATTCATGAATGAAACGAAATATTCACATAGATATTCGTTAAATAAGTTTTTTTTTTCCCCCGTGTAACCAATTTTGTTTCAAAATCTATCCGACAGATGTTATTAGATTGTTTCGTAGAAAGAGCAGATAGATAGATAGAAAAAGAGAGAGAGAGAGAGATTCAAAGTTATGGACAAGGTGAGTAAATCGTAGCAGCCTCAATCTAGAGTAACGAGAGAGAAAGAGATAGATAGATATATATATATATATATATAGATAGAAATGGAGAAAGTGAGAGAGGTGCATTTCGTAGTGTTGTTGATTTTTGCATAATTTATCAGGGTTGTTTGGTTAAGCGAGCCGTTAGGGTGAGTCTCGGAGAGGGCCGCGTCGTGCTCCATAGCTGCTCTCCATGGGGCGACAATTTCAGACACCCTTCGCCAAGATGATTAGCATCCTCGACAGGGACGCATTTCGCTTCGGAAAATTTCGATTCTTTTTTCTCTTTTTTCCTTTTTTCCTCTTCCCTAGCCCCTCCCCCCTCCCCCCTAAAAAAGAATTACCACGTAAAATCGTAAAAACAATTCGATTTATACGTAGACGTACGTATGAAGTTTGATCAACGCAAAGAAATTCCAATGAAGTTTCTCGTAAATAAGAAACTCGATTCTATAATGAAAACAAAAAAAAAAAAAAAATAAAAAAACAAAAAAGAGAAAGAAAAAATAACCTAACGAATTCGACGAATCGTTAACGACCACCGGTAATCCGTACCTTTTCGAACTGAGAAAAAGAAATTTAAGAAAAAAAAAAAAAAAAAACAAACAAATAAATAAATAAATAAATAAATTGAAAAATAAGTATCGACATTGATATTACGTATCGATATGTTCGTTCGTCGCCAACTCTAATCCCATTCGTCCATATCCAAAATATAAATGCATTTGATGTCGAACGTTAAACAATTAAGAAGCTCGACCGGACGATAAAATTCGAACGATAAACATTTCAACCCCGTTGTTATCGGATCGAAGAGAGAGAAAAAAAGAAAAAAAAGAAACCACCCCATTGACGTTGAGGTCTATCGTTCAAGGTCTCGCAAAATCGGGAATCACGCAAAATTTTGCGTTGGTGCGAGATCGCGGCGGCCCTGGGCGGCACGTAAGCAAGCATATCGCGATATATACGGTAGCGTTGTGTTGCGGATAGGAATGGGTGGACACCCGGTTTGTACACAGGACGAAGGGGTTGCTAAAGGGAGGAGGAGGAATAGAAGGAGGAGGAGGAGGAGGAGGAGGAGGAGGAGGAGGAGGAGGAGTAGGAGTAGGAGGAAGAGGAAGAAGAGGCGAAGAGAAGGGAGGGGTGGTCTTTGCGGGACAAGTTGCGCGTGGGCGAGAAGAGAGACTCGAAGGGAGGCTCGAAAGGGGCTCGAAAGGGACGAAGCACATTCTATACTATACTACTCTACAATAGTTGTTTACCAGAGTCATACTGATCGATACTCGCTGTTTGCTATCAGAGGGAGCCATGCATGCCGGGCGCTACTTGCCCAACACCAAAAGTAAACACCCACCCCCAAGTGCTATCACCCCAACAACACTACCACCGCATCTCTGCCAACCAGCGAGTTCTCACTCACTCTCTCACTCTATCTCTATCTCTCTCTCTCATTCTCTCATTCTCTATCTATCTATCTATCTATCTATCTATCTATCCAACTATCTCTATCTTTATCTATCTATCTCTCTCTATGTATTCCTATATATCTAATGTTTTCTTCCTTCGTGTTCTGTCCCTTAGGATTTCTCTTATTGGCCTAACGATAGTAACAACGGCAGGCTTCGGTCAAGCTTTTCGCAATAACGATTTTATTATCTCAAACTGGGCCATCATAGCATATATTGACCCAATTATAAAATTATCGATTGAACGCATCCAATGGGAATTAATGTTAGAAGGATAATCGTTAACACATCGCTATTAACTATCGTTAACCGTCGAGTCAATCTCTAATCTCGTCGCTTTTCTTTCACCCTCCCCCTCTTCTTCCTCCTTTTTTCCCCATCTCTTATTTATTTATTTATTTTTTTTTTTTCTTCGATACACGCTCGTCCATACTCTCGAACTTTTTTCCCAACCCTTCTCGAAAATGAATTCGTTAAACACGATGGTTTAAATATCGACGAATCCATCGCTCGTACCTCGTCGGATTTCTTCCGAGCGGAGATCATGTTTTGGATATTTTTTTTTCTACTTTTCTTTTTTTTTTTATTTCCATTTTCTTTTTTTTTTTCTTTTTCAGAGCGATACCGAACATCTCCGCGAAACGGCAGAGAGTTCAAGTGCCCTTCGAATATTTTTGATCGATTTGATCGACGCTTCGACATATTAAAAATTGACTTTCGCTTCGAAATGAAAAGTAAGGGGAGGAAAAGCGAAGGGGGAGAAAAAAGAGGAGCGGGAAAGGTGGAAAAAGGAAAAGAGAGAGAGAGAGAGAGAGAGAGAGAGAATGAGAGAGAGAAAAAAATGAAAGAACGATCCCGTGGGAAGGGGAAGTGGATGGGGATGTGGAGGAGGGGTGTGGGGGTGGGATTTTTCGTAAATGCGTCCAGCGGAACGATCGCGATAACCGTACGGAAATAAGTTAGCCGAAATATCAGCGAGTGTTTAGAGGCAGTGCACGTGCGTATCGCGCTAACAACGACAACGTTTACCCTCGCCGCTACAAACTACCCTCGTAGGAGAAGGCGCGAACGCTGGGGTGAGGAGGTGGAGGAGGAGGAGGAGGAGGAGGACTAGGGACATGGAGGAGTGGGGAGAGCGGGAGGTTTGTCTCGGAACGATCATAGTCAGGTCCAGGCCGTTTCGCCTCGTACATTTGCATAATAGCGTCTACGCCGGCCGCGTCCGGTAACGCGATATACCAAGGGAAATAAAGGCGTTAAAGGGGTGTAAAGCGGGAAAAAAAAATTCTATGCCTCGTGAGATTCTTTCTTTTATCCTTTTTTTTTTTTTTTTCGTTGTTCCTTTTCCTTTTTTCTTTCGTCTTCTTCACCTTCTTCCACTACTTCTACTTCTTTTCTCTCTCTCTCTCTCTCTCTCTCTCTCTCTCTCTCTCTCTCTTTGTTAAAATCATCGTCCTAGTTACGAGTATGCGTCGAGCTTTCGCGTGCCCGATGCAGTCGATGAAGTCGAGCGAAATGATTCGTTTCGTTCGTAAAAAAAAGCTCGGAGTCATCGGGAAATGAAACGAAGTGCAAGGGTGGAAAAAAGGGGTAGATAAAGTTTTAAAAAAGAAAGATAGAGAAGGAACAAAGATCGCGGATCCCTTTTAGCCTCGTACTCGTCCGATCGGTCGACCGATTGTTTCTGTTCGTTTTCTGAATAAATAAGAAGAAGAAGAAGAAGAAAAAAATTGAAAAAAATAGAACGAGAAAGAAAAGAAACGGAGATCTTTCGACGACCGATTGAAAATTTCGAGACGACGAACGTGCGGCAGAGTGGGGGGGGGGGGAGGGGGAAATATATTATATGCGATATAACAATACGGTGGTGGTTCTCAATCGGTTATTTGTTAATTAACGGACGATCATAATCGAGGATGAGTATATATTAAACGTTGAAAAAGGGAAAACGAAGAAACGCTATTTGATCCTCTTATCGTAATATCCAACTGAAAATCAAACGGTTAAATCGAGTGAGTGAGTGCGTGTGCGTGTGTAAGAGAGAGAGAGAGAGAGAGAGAGAGAGCAAGGATCGTCCGATTTCCATCGAAAACGGCGTCCCTGATAATGATTTTAATACGGAGTCCGCGTGCGGAAAGGGCGAAACACGACGAAAGCCCGAAAGTCGCCGCAAATCCTGCGCAGACGGGAACAGAATAGGGAGGACCGGTAAACAAACAGTGAAAATAATATAATTTACAGAGGATTAGGAACGGTCGGGACGCGGCGTAAGGGATGAAAGAGAGAGAGAGAGAGAGAGAGAGAGAGAGAGAGAGAGGGACGGAGGAAGAGAGTACGGGAGGGAAGGGGGGTTCGAAAGGGCCAGAGAAAGGGTTTCGGTGCACGGAATAACTGTTTCTGGTTATAATTGATATCCCGGCAAAGCTCTATAATCCCACCCAGTCGAGTCGCCACCCTCTTGAAAGTCGAAACCAGTCTCTGTCTTTGTCTCTCTGTCTCCCACTCTCTCTCTCTCTCTCTCTTTGTCTCTCTCTTTCTCTGTATGGCGAAAGACGGAAGCCGCAAAACCACGCGGCACATTTCGTTCCGCTCTTATTTACGGAAACATTTTCGCAATAATTTATATCCAGTTTTAACTTTGAACGGACAATGCCTCTGGCCCGAAGTTTTTTCGAGAGAAGAAATAGGAGAAAAAAGGGAAGGAAGGAAAAGAAGAAAAAGGAACGATAGTCGCAGGGGAAGAAAAATAAAAAGGGAAAAAAGAAAAAGAAAAAAAAAGAGGAAAATGAAAAGGAAAACGAAAGGAAGAAAAAAGAAAATGCCCGGTAAAGAAACGATCGAACGCGAAGTTCGTTTTTATCCTTCTCGTTTCTTTCGTTCTTTTTTTTCTCCTTCTCTTTTTTTTTTTTTTTTTTTTTTTTTTTTTTTTTTTTTTAATTGATATTATTATTTTTTCTTTCGTTTATCATCTACGCAGTCAATCCTGAAAAATTCTCTTTTGTGTTCTGTCCGACGGAAAAGAATTTCTTGATTTATCCCATCCCTCCTCCTCCACCTCCTCCACCTCCTCCTCCTCCCTGTTCCACCCAATCCCTCCTTACGACGGAGTATCAAAGTCAATCGGGATTCGATGATGTTGGTCCGTGTATTCGCTTCATCCTTTTCCTTCCTATTCTTTTTTCTTTCAACCACTCCCTCTCCCCAACCCCTCCTCGCTCCCATCTTCCCTTCTCTTCCCTTTTTATTCCTTTCCTCCTTCCTCATTCCTACCAGAACGAGTGAATTTCATTTTTGACGAGACGGAGTATCAGCAGCCGCGAAAATAACTTAACGAATATGTATGAAACAGAAGGGTGCACTCTCTCCGGTTAGAAGGTATTCAGCGAGAGCTGTGCGAGGAGGGTAAGTAGAGGAGGAGGAAGAGGAGGTGGAGGAGGAGGTGGAGGTGGAGGAGGAAGCTTCCAGATGGCGATCGCATTATTTGAGGGTGGTGAAGGAGAGAAAGAACGGAGAGAAGAGAGATAGGGATAGATAGAGACGAGAGGAGGGAGAGAGAGAGAGAGAGAGGAGAGGAGAGGAGAGAGGAGAGAGGAGAGAGCGACATGCGTCGTGTCTCCCTTCTCGTCGTCGTTTGGTAGGCGCCTTTCGACGTGTTCGTTTCGTTTTCCCGCGCGTTTCGTCGGACCGCAGCTGTAGATTCGTCGTTGGAGATTCGCCGGGCGACGTGGAATAAAATAGAAGAAAGAGAAAGATGGAAAAGGGCGAGAGAACGAGAGAGAGAGAGAGAGAGAGAGAGAGAGAACGAGGGGAGTATAGATATGCGAAGGGGTGAAGAGGGGAAGAGGGTGAAACACACGAGCGGAAGGAAATAGAGGAAGTCAGGAACGAATGGGGAATGATGGAGGGAGGGAGGGAAGGTGAGTGGGTGGGTGGGGGTGGTGGGAAAGGTGGGGGGAAGAGGGGCAGACGAACGAACGAACGAACGAACATACGAACGAGAAGCAACGTCTAGTGGGTCCGCGTAATTACGATCCCATTGAAGAAAATGATAAAAAAGAAAAAAGAGAAGGGAAGAAAGAAAGGGGGGAAAAAAAAGGAAGGAAGGAAGGAAGGAAGGAAGGAAAGAAAGAAAGAGGAGAGAAAAAAAAGAAAAGAGAGAAAAGGGAAGAAAAGGAAAAAAAAAAAAAATGGAAAGAAGTTCGCGAGCTTGCCGTTAATGCGGGGCCGAACTGTCTCTCGAAAATTATAAAAATCCTCGGACACAATGGAGAAACGGCTAATATTCCAGAGTCAAAACGATATGTATGTATGTATGTATGTACGTATATATGTATGTAAAAATGTATGTATGTATGTATGCAGGAACGCGTCTGAATATTCCGAGTGAAATAATGCGAACGAACGAACGAGCGTGTCCAGAACGTTTATCTGAATGCAACGAATTTCCTGAAGTTTAA
Organism: Dolichovespula saxonica; assembly: GCA_911387935.1. NCBI lineage: Eukaryota > Metazoa > Arthropoda > Insecta > Hymenoptera > Vespidae > Dolichovespula > Dolichovespula saxonica. The sequence goes on along the minus strand of OU426998.1, from coordinate 3,182,097 downwards.
CGATTCACCGAAGAATTGTACTTTTAACGAATGGTTATCATTATTTTCGGCTTTTTCTCTCTCTATCTCTCTCTCTTTCTCTCTCGCAAGTCCCTCTCTCCCTTTTTATGTCGTCGGGTTTTTGCACCGGCGCGCTTGACTTTCTTGTTGAAATTATTTTTAATCAGTTCGGTCTCGAGCGATAATCTTCAAAGTGGAGGACCACAAAGGGTTAAAGGAGCGAACGATATATACATATAATAAATTATTATCGAACCGTGGAAAGAGTTGGTTCTCTCTACGTCGTTTTAGATTCGTCCCAGGTGACAAATGAAGCAAAACGTCTGGTATTTCCCTCGATGTACTCGAAAATCCCGCGTGCCTTAACCGTACCGAAGCCACGCGTCTCTTCGTCTAATCCATGACGATACCTTCGAGAGGTATCATTAAAGGTGATTGATCGTTATCTCGGTAACACTCGTTTCTCCAAATCTAAGAAGCTGTCTTTCTCTTTCTCCGTCTAACCATCTATTTATCTGTCCATCCATCTAACCCTCTATCTTTCTTTCTCTCCCTTTCCTTTGTCTCACGACTTAACACGTTTTAAGGAACGTTTTGCGTAAGAGCCAGAAAGACTCTCTCTCTCTCTCTCTCTTTCTCTCTTTCTCTCTTTCTCTCTTTCTCTGTGTCTCACTGTCTCTCTCGTCTTTCTGTAAATACCTGGTCTACAAGGAGCGAGACATTAGTCACGTATTTAAATCTAGCTCAAGGGAAGTACGGTTTGGAGAGAGAGAAAGAGAAAGAGATACACACACAGAGAGAGAGAGAGAGAGAGAGAGAGAGAGAGAGTCGGTGTTGTATCTCCGTAAAAGAGAGGAAGAGTGAACATTAGAAAGTCGTCCATTCGAAACGACCTTTACGAGCTCGTTGGAAGTTACTTTTCCTTCTGCGTCCATTATTCGAAGAAAAGGATAGTTCAGAATGAGACGGAGAAAGAGAGAGAATATTAAAAAAGAAAGAAGAAAAAAGAATAAATCATTTAGCAAGTACGAATATAAAAGAATCTTCGTAATATAAATGTACTTCTCATTCGAACGAATGAATCTTTTTTTTTGGGATCGTAACACTCCGAAATTTTTCTATAAATTCTATACATACTCTATATACATATATACGATATATATAAATATCACATATCCCTATCTCATTGATACTACAATAAACGATAGGGTATATTTAATAAACGAGTCGTCTACGACTCGTTCGCAAGTATAACTTATTACAGATTATTACAGAACGTATCGTATCGTATCGTATCGTATCAGTTAAATTCTTCAGCCTCAGATAATCCCTATGGCATGTTATATCCGTTAGGGTTTCGACAAAAACGAGAGATACGATTCGTACAGTCGGTAGTTAAAATACATACATACATTCATACGTACGTACGTACGTACGTGCATGCATGCATACGTAAGTACGTAATATACGAGATATATTTCGAATGAAAGAATATTTCGATGAAAGAATTTGTATTCGTACGCGTTACCTTTACAAACCTTATCTGCTTTTTTCTTTTTTTCTTATCGTTAGGAGATTATAATACACTACGACGATTACGACGATGACGACGACGACCAATGATTGATATCAAA
>OU426998.1:3160463-3175463 GCA_911387935.1 Dolichovespula saxonica | reverse complement strand
TGCAACGTGCTATTCGTTTTCGTACATTCTTTCTCTCTCTCTCTCTATCTTTCTCTCTCTCTCTCTCTCTCTCTCTCTCTCTCTATTTATCTCTCATTCTTTCTTGCTCGTGTGCATTCATTCTCTAGAGTCTCTAGAGCTTTCCTCTTTAACGAACGACCGTTATAAATAATGTCGATGCTTTGTCGTATTGTTGGCCAGGCGTGCCGCAAAAATGGAAAGGGACGCGCTCCCTCGTCTTCTCTCTCTCTCTCTCTCTCTCTCTCTCTCTCTCTCTGTCTCTCCATCTCTCTTTTTCTCTTTATATTTCTCGTTCTGTGTCTTCTTTTTTTGGCTGAGCACTACTTCAAGAGGGTAAAACTCCCGAAATGAATGCACGATCGGGCTTTTTAAAAAATATCCGCCTATTTTAAAAATTGCCGACAATCTAACGAAAATAATTATTATATAATAATACATACACACACACACACACACACACACATAATAGTAACTGTTACGACGTCGTATATGAACATTTGAAAAATTAGAAATCGAGAAGATTAGTCGGTAGTAACGTATGTACGTACGAAACTTTCAAAACGTATCAAACTTTCGATATATTCGATGAAAATGAGAGAGAGAGAGAGAGAGAGAGAGGGGGGGGGAGGGAGAAGGAAGAAAGAGAAAAGAGAGAAAGAAGAAAAAAATCTCGAACCAAATAAATAATATATATATATATATATATATAAACATAAAAAGGAAGTGGGGTTAAAACGCATAGTCCTCGTCTCGAAAAGGAGACGCGGCCGGAGTTTTAAAAGCGGAGATTAGAAGGGCGCGCGCGATCTTGCCGAAGGTAGTAAGTAAGAAAGTCGAGAGATAGCGGACGAGAGTGGTAATAGTCAGGTGATGGGAATCAGGCGTTAGAGAGGAGGTTAAAGAAAGAGAGAGAGAGAGAGAGAGAGAGAGAGAGAGAGAGAGAGAGAGATAGAGAGAGATGATCGAACAGGGAGTTCTAGAGGAATGAGAAAGAGAAAGGAAGAAGAAGAAGAAGAAGAAGAAGAAGAAGAGAGCCTGGTAACGTCATAACGGGTGGTTTGCAGTAGGTGGGGACAGGGGGGAGAGAGGGCGGTAGTAGGAGGTGGGCAAGTAGGGGGTTGGTTGGTTGGTTGGGAGTCAAATTAGCCCAGAGGGACTTCTTAACAACTGGAAGAGAGTGGAAGAGGGAACGAGGAGGAGGAGCGAGAAGGAGGAGGGGTGAACTCTTACGCGCAGCCCTAACCACCCTTACGAGACACAATCCGCCCTCTTATGCCTCGGTAACTCTGTCGAATTTGTAGTTAAGGTTGTAAACGTAAACCTGGGAATTCGCCTGGCCTACCCCCTACCTCCCTCCACCCCTCGACCACCCTTTCCACTATTCTCTCTCATTCACTCTCTCTCTCTCTCTCTCTCTCTCTCTCTCTCTTATTCACGAAAACCCTTTTCCATCCTTCCATCCTCGTTCTCGCGTTCACCACCTACACACACACACACACATTTATATGTATATATATATATATATATATATATATATATATATATATATATATATAGGTATATAACTATAGTGTATATATAGGTATACTGCGTTGCGAGAGACGACCTTCCTCCAACGCAAACGTCGGGTTATGTTTGCGAACCCTCTCTACTCATTCGTAACACACGCCTTTCGTACTCCCCGCACCCTAACTCGAAATTATACGTACCTCTTACATCTTACAAACCCCGATCCTCCTCGTCGTTCTCGAGCTTATAACGAGCACAACGCGGTACCCTCCCTCCCCCACCCCCTCCAGTACGATGTTTTCTACACGTTGGACGACTTCGCCGAGGCAAATTACATCAACGTTCGTTCGTTCGTTCGTACTATCGTCTAATAATTCTAAACGGGGTATCCTATTATGTCCCCAACGATTTAATATTTCACGTTTTCACATGGAAATATTCATGTATAATACGTTCGGATGACATTTCGTTGTACTATGATTTAAAAAAATATTTGTATATATATATATATATGAAGGATAATCGATTAAAACGAAACTATTCAATTTTTAAATCTCGAGGATGTATCGGTTAACCCTCGTCGAACATTTTTACGAACGAACGCGTATCCTTGGAGTTTCCTTACGTAAGAAAAGCCACGCGGAAACCCTCTTACGAACGGGGATACATGGGTACAATATATATATATATATATATGTACGTACATAACGTACATACACTTACGCACTTACACGAGTACAGAGATATCCAGACGAAGTAACGTATACTTCGGTTAACGTAGAGGAGAGAAAGAGAGTATATCGAATGCTCGGTGGAAACGTGCTCGGGAAATGGTCGCGGATATTGGCCATAGAGAGATATATATTTCTGAGGGAGCAGAAGGGAGCGCGTTGGAACATAAAAAGATCGCTGCTCGCCTTATAGCAAACGGTAGCCACCTTTTACCCCCACTGCAACGACCACCACCACCACCACCACCACCACCACCACCACCACCACCGCCACTACTACCACCACCATCACCACCATCGCCACCGCCACCACTCAGAACCACCCTCCGATTTATGGAGTATTCTGTACATTCGATATTTTCTATTGTCGATCGCCCCTATTTGTCTTATTTATGTTTCTTTTAGGGACCAAGCTACCCTCTCCTTTTCTCCTCCTCCTCCTCCTCCTCCTCCTCCTCCTCTTCTTCAACCTCCTCCTCCGGCCCTCTTTTCCACTACCCTTCGAAACGTTTCTGCTTTGGCCGTCGTCCACCGGCAGCATCCAACCTCCTCCCCCTCCACTACTCTTCCAAAGTACCTCGTACACTCACCCTCCATCTCTCTTCTCTCTCTCTCTCTCTCTCTCTCTCTGTCTTTCTGTCTCTCTCTCTCTCGTGCGAAACTCACCCCCCACAGGGACAGGAACGGCCCGGCCGGCCAGTGGATATTTCGGAGGATTTGCCAGTGATGCAAACACGGTTCTATATTAAAACGATATATTTTCGGACGATATTACGTGTTGTGCAGTAATATATGCGAATGAATCCTATAGTTGGATAGCTTATTGTTGGACTACCACCTATCTATTTAACCACTTAGTTATTGTTATAACCTTATACCACGAATAACTTAACTCGCACCGTATCGCGATAATATTTATTTGGTCAAATCCCTTTTTTTCCCCCGTACAAAAGAATTCTTTTTATTGCGATCCGAAGCGTTTCTCGTTGTTATTATTACGGTAGAAGAAGAAAGAAGAAAGAAAAAAAAAAAAAAAAAGAAAAAACGTGCCTCGTCATCGTCATCGTTTTATCATTTTCCTTTTTTTTTTCTTTCTTCTTTTTCGACGGCGACACGATGACATTAGTTCGCATACTTTTTAGATTAAAATCTGAAAGCTATTTTCTGCATAAACGAGCGATAAGTCTCGTTGCTACGGCGTCATCCTCGAAAATATCGAACGAAATTTCCTCTCTCTCTCTAACTCTAACTCTCTTTGTTCCTATCTATCTCTAACTTTCACCGATCCGTAAGAGAGAGAGAGAGAGAGAGAGAGAGAGAGAGAGAGAGAGAGAGAGAGAGGAAGGAAGGAAGGGACTCGAGAATAGAACAGTTAAGACGTTCGAAACGATTAACTCGTTCACGGGGCCAAGTCGTCGGACGTGTCAGCTTTTCCTATACACGGACTGCTAGTGTACACGATTTGTCTTCGGGATAGTTTGGGTTCCGCGTTAATACGAGAATAAACAGCACCCGGCTGTAAGAACCCCACCCCACCTCCTCGCCCTTTACCCACCCCCCGACCCCACCCCGCATCACCTTCTTCCTGGCTTAACGCGTCTACTACTTCTCTGCTCGAGTAAGCCCGAGTTAAGTCTAGAGAGGAATCGGTACCGAGAGATTCGAGGAGGAGGAGGTTTCCATCCAGGCCTCGTCCGTCCATGAGGGGCGGGGAGGGAGGGAGGGAGGTGGAGGGTTCGTCCTTGGATGGTCCAGAGGCCTCGGAATATACCAAACCCGAAGACTTCGAGGAGGACCTAGGAGCTTTCTAATTAAGATCGTTAAACTGCCATGAAATTCAAATTACGTTTACCGTTGTCCTCCTTACTTACTTACTTACTTACTTACTTACTTACTCACTTATGTACCACCACTACCAACCGTATTGGTTCGGATCATAACTATAAATAATTCCAAAATAATTTCACATAGTACAGCGCGTTCGGTAATAGCCGATCGAACAATTTAATTTATTCTATGAAATCTCTTTCCTATTTCTTCTTTATTCTACTTCATCTTTGTTTCTTAGTTTCGACGAAAGATTCTTTTCGTAGATGATAATAGGGAGAAAAGATGGAAGAATGAGAGAAAAGAATAATTTTTATATAATTTAATAACGTATGACAGATATCGATTTTATCGTACGTACACTGTACGTACGCGTTAGTTAAATATATGTATCGAAACGAGGATATATATATATTTAATATATATATTTAATAAATATATGTATGTATATATTTTATATATATATATATATATATATATATATATATATATGTATGTATGTATATTGAAATTTCAATGATATCGAATGATTCCTTTTGCCACTTTCTCAGGCTAATCTGACGATATTAGCATAGATTCTCGGACGGTAGATAGCTAGCTAGCTAGCTAGCTCTGAATCTTGAGAAGATCGAGAGGAGAGGAGAGGAGAGGAGAGGGGGTTGGGGAGCCCTGAAGGAGAAGGTTCGTGGTAGTAGGTACGTCTGATAACCGCCCCTTGTAAGTCGGCGTATCTGCCTGTGAGAAAGGGTTACGAGGAAAGGATGGTTTAGGGCAGTACGCGTCCCTTCTATTAAATTAACGTAAGGCAAAAGGGGTGGAAACCACCTCGATCCTAACGCACTGGGTCAGCCGGCACGACCTCTCGAAATCTCGGATATTCGTGTTACGTGAGCTTGTCCCTAGTTTAATACGTTTATTTATTCTTCATTATTATTATTATTATTATTATTATTATTATCATAATTATTATTTTTTTATTATTATTGTTATCTATTATTATCTTCGATGACATCAAAATAATCCTACGTAACTATTGCAGGGAAAATCAATTATCATTCTCTTTTTTAATAATAATAATAATAATTATATTTATATCATTATATTTCATTCGTTATTTTTTTTCTATTCATACATACATACATATATATATATATGTATTTTTTTTTTTTTAATCATCAATACTGAAAACAAATTTAATCTCTATATGGAACGTCAGATGGAGAATATAACTTTCAAGTAAGATCGATCATGATCCCATAAACGAGATATATATATTAAATATCTTTTGAACGTTTAACGTTACGACGTATCTAAGTAAGTATACTTTCAGTTAAATCATTTCGAAAGTAACGATAAAGAATCTTGAAGAAAGGGGTTTATGAACGAGCGCATTGCGAAAGGAAGATACTTTTGATAGATGCTAAAAATATGTCATAAATACGTTTCGTAACAAAAAGAGAATAGAGAAGGAAAAAAAGAAAGAAAGAAAGAATGAAAGGAACAGAGAGAGAGGGAGAGAGAGAGAGAGAGAGAGACAAATGCGGACTGTAGATGAAGTTTCTCTATTTCTTGGCTGAACGATCGATGGAAAACCGTTGGAAAGAATTTATTTTATTATTTGCCGTCGTGGCCCACGTTAGAATAGATTGAACGCCCCATATCGGGGCTTGACTTAATTCAACAACGAATAATGATTATTATCCGTATAAAATGAAAGTATCGGAAGAATAAGGGATATCTACCTTATATATATATATATGTGTGTGTGTGTGTGTGTGTGTATGCTATATATATATATATACATACATACGAATTTAAATGTCACTAATACGATCGTATTTCAGACAATTCCCGAAACGTAACGATTTCGTTGAAACGATTGCGACGAAGGACGAGAAAGAAAAAAAAAAAAAATAAAACAAGAAAAAAAAGAGAAAGGAATTCGATCCGAACGATTAATAATTAATCGTTTCTCTAAGATCGTCATGATATTTATCGCGATTCTTAAGGGATTTCGTTGACTTAAGGGGTCATTGAGAATGTTTTTGAGATAAGCAAGCAAGGTAACGACGTCGAGATAGATCTCTACCCGTACGAGTTCGAACGAAGAAAGGGTGTGTCGGACGGCCGTGTCCTGTCATGTTCGATAGCGATATACCTTGGGCTTTGGTTCCCTTAGAATTTCCAGAGAACTCGCTCTCTCTAATTGCATAATAGAATGCCCGCATGTAGGGGAAAGGTGGCCGGATAGTATAGATAGTCGTAGTCTCTCTCTCTCTCTCTCTCTCTCTCTCTCTCTCTCTCTGGACCTAGTATGAGGGCAGCCTTCGAAATTTGAATTAGAACCCCCGATACGCTTAACTTGGACGATCCTTCCTACTATATGATTTTATCGAAATATTATATTTCTGTTTGTCCCTTCAACGAATTTTAATAAAGAAAACAAATATATATATATATATATATATATATATATATATATATATATATATGTATGTATGTATGTATATAGATTTTATACAAATAGATAAGCCCCAAATATAGTTACGTACATACATATTTTATCGTCAGATTACCTTCGTTAATTTTTCAAAATAATTTATAACATTATCTTTCAATAAAAAAATATATATATATATATATATGTATATGTGTATAATTATATATACATATAATTTTATTTGATTGAAGAGTAAGGGACACACACAAAGAAGCAAAGTCGAGTCTAATGTATCCTCCAATTATTGATAAAATAATAAAGCCTTCCCTCGAAAGTAGGTTATCCGGGAATACGAAAGAAAAGAAAAGTAAAAAGAAAGAAAAAAAATAAATAAATAAATAAAAAAAGAAACGAAAGCGGCAAGTATTTTACCGTACGCATTAACGTACGTCTCTTTTCGATCGATTTTTCCGATCGATCCGAATAACCGTTCCTACTTATCGACAATTTATTTGTTAAACAAATAAAACGACTTTACCCAAAAGGTACGTAGGGTAGTCATCGGGCGCTTAGGCGTTTTCACGGACGTTCAATTTCTCCCTTCTTGTCAATGTTTATTTATTTAATTATAATTAAATTTATTTAAATTCCCTCGTAGTTATCGTCGTAACTCATGAATAAGAGAAAGAGAGAGAGAGAGAGAGAGAGGGAGAGAGATAGAAACTACTGAGAAATACAGGAAAAGGGAAAACCGATGTTCGTTGGAATCGAGAGACGGAATCGCGACTGTTTGTCTGTGTGTCAAAACAATTAACGGCACCACTCGACTCTCTCTCACTTTCTCTCTCTCTCTCTCTCTCTCTCTCTCTCTCTCTCTCTCTCTCTCTTTTACTCTCTCTCGACCGTTTCGGTTGGAACGTCTTCGCGGTTTCCTCCTGACATCGTAAAGCGTTGTCTCAGCTCACGAGATAGCAAATTACAATTACCTAAAATAAACAGACACACCGTGGACGAAAGATAGCAAGACGAAAGAGAGGGACTTAGGGTATGGCGTGCAAATATCAAAGTCAAGTCTTTACTCACATACACATACACGCACGCTCTATCTATCTATCTCTCTTTCTCTCTCTTTCCCTCTCTTTCTCTCTCTCTCTTTTTCTTTCTCTCGAGTGTTACTCTCTCGAGTATATAACCGATGTGGTTATATATCCCGCCGTAAATTATTTCTCGAAATAACGTGCCAGCATTAATATCCCTTAATTATTCAATTTATTTCTAACCCGTTAAACGGGATGAACCTATTATTTAACAATCTCGGGGTTGGCGGGGGTAGGGGGGTAGGGGACGGTCGTCGGGCAAAAGAAATAGTGTCCAGTTCTGGCAGTGAAATCATTTTCTCGAGTAGTTGAAGAACGTTCTCAATAAATTGACACGGGACACCATTGTCTCCCGCTGCCTAACAATAAAATAACCAAGTTATATGGAGATAACGGTACTCTCGACGTATTATTAATTGACTCTTCATGATCGGTCGGCTTTTTTTTTTTTTTTTTTTTATGCCACGAAATATTTTACATTATCAAACGCGCGCGTCTGTGTATGTGTATGCGTGTGAGAGAGAGAGAGAGAGAGATAGATTGGCGAAAAATCGATACTACTCATTTTATTCTCAATTCGATTTCTAATAGCGAGGTGGAAAAATATATTTTTACCATTAATATTGTAAGAGCGTACGACGCAAATATCAAATTCTATGGATTACTGATCAACTCGTTTTATATATATATATATATACACACACTCAGCAACTCATTGTTATTCAACATTAAAGCGCATAAAACATGTATACGCTTCTAAGAGAAAGAATCTAAATAATCGCTGATACTACAAAAATAAAAGGAAGGAAAAGGAGAAAGAAAAAAAGAAAGAAGAAAAAAGGAAAATAAAAATCCGATAAATCCGGTAGCTGAATATTCGAAAATAAATTAGCTCGGTTTTATTGGAGGGCCCGATCCAAAAATAATAATATGCGAATACAATTGAGATATTGAACCTTCCGTGTGAATTTTCTTTTCCGTTCTATTATAAATATACTACTTACGCGAGAACGATGAGCGAGTAACGAGAGAAATCTTTCGTTCGTTGTTGCAGTGAGCAGGAAAAAAGAAGTTGAAAGGAAAAAAAAAAAAAAGAAAAAACAGAAAGAACGAGAGAGAGAGAGAGAGAGAGAGAAGGAGAAGAAGAAGAAAAAGAAAGAGTATAGGCGCTTGGAAATAAATACAAATTGCTGGATTACCGAGCATCCTCATGGCTCCGATATGGGATCTCATGTTTTTCTCGCGACAGCCTCTCTCTATTCTCCAAATACCCCATATAAGTTATGGCGAGACTCTTCCTGGTGGTTTTCTTCTCAGTGAAAATAACCACTTCTCTCGATGTGACAAAATGGGATCGTTAAGATTATAAACATTTTCGTCGGAATGCGCTACGTAGGGGGGATTCATTCGCGTTACAATGACGATGACGATAATTAAAAAAAAGGACCAAAGAAAAAAACAAACAAACGAACGAACAAACGAACGAGAAGAAAGGAAGAAAAAGCGAGTGAAAGGAAAAAGGAAAAGTATCGAAATTCCGATGGAACGAAGTTAACGCTCGTTGATCTCGTATAAATCGATAATTATTCGACATAAATGAACGTTCTCTCTGTTCTCCATCTCGTATTTATCCCCTAAAGGAAATAAGTACCGGCAATAACGACGGCCGATCAATTCTGATTGCTTCGTTCGCGGTCTCTCTCTCTCTCTCTCTCTCTCTATCTCTCTCACTCCCTTTTACTCTTTCGACGCTTGTTTTCATCGTAAATCGTTTTACAGCTGCAACCCAAACACGAGATCGGTCGCGTTAAAATCCTTGGAAATATTGCTATCGCTCGTAAAAGAAAAAAAGAAACGAAAAAAAAGGAGGGAGACGAAGAGAGAGAGAGAGAGAGAGAGAGAGAGAGAGAGAGAGAGAGAGAGAGAGAGAGAGAGAGAGATAGAAGGAACTCAATGTAAAAGAAAGAAAGGAAGGATGAAAGAAAGAGAAATGAACCGCGCCCGTTCGAACTTTTATAATGACGAAATAAAAAAGGTTACCGTGGTATGATGGGAATGAACGAATTTGCATTTGTCGTTCCCACACCTACGTTAGTTCGATTTGTCGACAATATCGTCACACTAAAATTTCCCCATAAATTTGTCCTTCTTCCACGCCGGGTTTAATAGCATATAAATATATATATATATATATATATATATATATATATATATATATATATATAAATATCTTTTATCCATAACAAGGAGGGACCAACGAGACGCGTCTGCGTTTCTTCGAATAAACTCATTTCGCTTTGAGATACACTCGACGCCGTATCTCGCTATATCATTTTAACGGATCGAGAAAAAAAAAGAACGAAAAAGAGAAAGAAAAATGATATCCAAAAAAATTAGATTTTTGTCCCTACCCCCGGCCCCGTACGAAACTGTACGTTTAATGAGAAAGAGAGAGAAAGAAAGTAATATAAGTATCAGCCGATAATTATAAATAAAAAGAAAAAATGAAAAAAAAAATTACACCCACGTCTATCGTATAAACACATTTTCTTTAATTAACGATTCAACGTCGAACGTTGTCAAGATCGATGTAAGATCAAAAAAAAAGAAAAAAAGAAAAGAAAAACAAAAAATACGGAACGATTGAAAGAAAAGAAAAAAGAAAAAAGGAAAATTCGATTCTTCGAAAATGTCTTGATAATAAAATATTGCGAGAAGTGCACACACACGCACGCACACGCGTGGGCTCGTAGGGACAGATAAATATAATCACACACACACACACACACACACACACACACATATTATATATTATATATTATCAAACATTCTGTGTTTTCGGTATGAGAGTGGTACTTCGAAATTGGCCGCTTTATACCGCACCGATCGATGAAATTATGAATTTTACAAAGATATCCACGTTAATGCTTATTTTAACCCGGTCGCGTATAGTAGACCGCGTATAGGGCTCATCGACCTCTCCCCCCACTCTCTCTCTCTCTCTCTCTTACTCTCCCTCATTCTCTCTCTCATTCTCTCATTCTCTCTTTCACTCACTCTCTCTCTCTCTCATCGTGTTAATTAAATAACTGGCGAAAGTTTACCAATAACGTAGGCGTTTGACACCCGAAGCACGGAGAGAGAGTGATAGAGAGAGAGAGAGAGAGAGAGAGAGAGAGAGAGAGAGAGAGAGAGAGAGAGAGAAAAACGTCACCACGTATGGCGGGGCTCTTTCGTTCCATGGCAGCGTGCGGCCACTGAACGATAGCCGCGGATTTTCGGTTTTCACTTTAATTAAATATTGTCCGTGGCAGTACGCCCTTATCGATATATATATATATATATATATATATATATATATATATATATATACCCTATAGGTATCAGCTACTGTAGATAGTTGCTAAAAGGAATTACGTCACGAATGAAGCCACAGTCATCCGACAACGTATTTTATTATTCTTCGATCCTTTCGAAATATATACCCACATTATCCACCAACCCACCCTATAGGGTACCCACCTACCAACCTACCTGCCTACCTACTACCACCTATCCATCTAACGACCCCATACGCACACAGGTAATACCCCCTTATGCATACATTCGACGTAATTTCTTTTTTCCCTTTCCTTCTTTCTTTCTTTCTTTTTTTTTTTTTTTTATTTTATTATCTTATTTCTACCTCCTCTTTAACCTTATCGTCGCGTCTATGCCACGTAGGTTCTTGTTCTTCTTTTATTTTTTTTTTTTTTTTTAATCCCCACCCTAAATAATCCATAACGCTCACAAGTGTACGTAACTTAAACTACCATTACTGTTGGATGTAACTTAAAATAATTGCACATACATCGGGGCGTTCGGCCGTACGAAAATATCTTGAAATTTTATAAAGAATACTCTTTTACCCTGGAAACGTTAATAAGATGATCGGACAACGAAATTGAAGTGGGCTAAAAAAAGATGGAGAAAAACGGTTTGACGGTGATACAGAGAGGATTGGCGCGGCAGAGTGAGAGAGAGAGAGAGAGAGAGAGAGAGAGAGAGAGAGAGAGAGGAGGACGGCGTATAGCTATCTCTAAAAATGTACATCTTAATAAATTAATTAATATAATCTCTTTGCCCCGAGTCCCCGCCCAGGCGAACAACTTCGTTTTAGTGCTCGCAAATGAATATTATTAAGGTTAATTATAATTGGGAGGGAACCCCGTGCAAATATCTCAACTGAGCTGGGTGAAAAAAAGAAAAAATAAAAAGAATTGGGACGGATGAAAAGAAATGGAAGTGAAAGAGAAGGAGAAGGAGTGGGAGTGGGAGTGGAACTAAGAGGCGATGGAAGAGGTGGAAGAAGAATGAAAAGAATAAATAGAAGAAGAGTAAGAGAAAGAGAAAGAGGAGAAAGGTAGAGAATGGAGATAAAGTCTTCGTTTCTTTGTTAGAAAATACAGGAGGATGGCCACTCTCCGTTCGACTGTTCGAAAAAAAAAAAGAAAAAAAAAAGAAATCGAGCGAGACGAACGTCTCGAGATTAAAAAAGACAGAGAGAGATAAAGAGAGAGAGAGATAAAGAGAGAGAGAGATAAAGAGATAGAGAGAGAGAGAGAGAGAGGGTATCTCTTTATCGATAATAATTACATTAATGAATAACCCGTCGATCAAGCTAAGGTGAATTCATGAATTTAGCGCATCCAAAATAAGTCATGGAATAAGATAGTGGAAGCTCGTAGAGAGAGAGAGCGAGAGAGAGAGAGAGAGAGAGAGAGAGAGAAAGAAAGAGAGAGATTTACTCGAAAACTTAAACGAAATTTTCGAGCTACCAAACTCTCTCGGCCGTGAAGGTGGAACGGGCCCGATATTAAATGTGGATGAATATTTATGAACAATGATTGTATTTATACAATGTGTTGGTCTGCCGCGCAGCCGCGTGAACTTACCTAAGGCGGCATTGATTAAATTCATGCTAATAAGACGGAACCATAAGCAACGAGAAAGAGAAAGAAAGAGAGAGAGAGGAGATGGAAGAAAAAATGAAAAAAAAAAATAAAAAACGAAAAAGAAACGGAAAAGAAATGTTCCTCTTTTCTGTCTCGTCTGCCCTGTCCCTCTCCCTCCCTCCATCCCTCCGACCCTCCCTTTTAATACGTGTCGCGTAACGTTCGACGTCGGACGATTAAAAATAAAAAAGAAAATAGAAAGTAAAGAAGGATCGAAACGGAAAATAATCGTTTGTAGAATTTATCAGAAAAAATATCGACGTATATATATATATGTGTGTGTGTGTATATACATATATACATACATATAATATATACCTGTCTCACTTTGTGAGATGGGAAAGGGTGTGGCCGTCTTACTTGTGGAACAAGCTGTGGAAACGAGAGAGAACCGCCATGAGAAGCTCCAGACCTGAACTGGGAAGACAGCTTGGTACATTATTTAAACTACGTCGCGATGTCACCCTTGCCCGTAGCGGTTAATTATACTTCTCTCGCAACATAATTAAGGCTTGTCGGTCCCTCCTTTTCCTTACGCTTATATTTACTTAAAGATGCACCTACAAAACCCCACCCCCCCTCCCCGCCTAAGAGACAGATATATTACTACCTTCGGCAAAAAGGAATTTTAAGAAATTATCGACGATAGCCCCGCCAGCAACGTAATTCATAAGGAACGTATTTATCTACGATGTAACTTTGATGGGGGTGGTGATGGAGGGTCAAGGGAAAAGGGGGAGGGAAGGGTACGTCTGGGTACAACGAGGGAAATTATCGTTTAAAAAATACCAACGATATGAGAATCTTCAAACAATACCAATACTAATAATAATAATGATAATAATGATGATGATGATGATGATGATGACGATGACGAAAATGATAAAACTTTAATTATGGAACATATATTATTATTCTTCACGAAGTTCTATCATAATATTTTCTACATTTTTAATATTCTATACATTTAATTAATGACCTTTTATAAATATAACCGTACGATTAATCACATCCGATGTTATAACGAGACGAATCAAATAATAAGATCGTAAGTTAAAGCATAGAGAGAGAGAAAGAGAGAGAGAGAGTGAGTGGAAATGAAAAAACAAGAAGGAAAAAAAAATAAAAAAATGAGATAAAAGAAACCACGGATCCGAAAGTTAAGCACGAGCATATGCGATAACAAGGAGCAAAAAGGTAAAAGTGAAAATTCTTTGTCGCTCACGTACGTACGTGTATGGTTTCGGGGAGGGTAGGGGAGGGGAGGGGGTTAGGGTCGAAGAAGAAACGAAGCATCATCGAGCATAGGTAGATCTTCGTACGTATTTTCGTATGTACAAAGGACTCGGCAAGCAAGGGGGTTGGTTTTGCCGGTTACATACGTGGCGACAAGCTTTGCTAGATTGTCCAACCCTATCTCTCTCTCTCTCTCTCTCTCTCTCTCTCTCTCATTCTCATTCTCACTCTGTCTTCATCTATCTATCTCTCTCTTTCTCCGTTAACCCTGTGTCTGAGGAGTTTCTTCGATTGCTTTTTACATCGACGATAATTGCCGGGGACGAAGGGTTTCCATGCACCCGACATCAGAGAAGAGAAAACGAACGGAGAAGTATATCCTACCATTCGAGCTATCAAATTATTCTCAATTAACCGTTAAGCTCAGTGAGAATTTAACGCTACGAAATGGGAACGAGAAAACAAACAAACAAACAAACAAGGAAGGAAGGAAGGAAGGAAGGAAGAATAAAAAAAAAATAAAAGAAACGAGAAGGGATACGCGGACAAATTTATACGTACGAAGTGGATACTTCTTTTCGTCACGATATTTTCTATAATATTCATTCCGTTCTTTTCCCCCCACCCTCATACCTACGAGTTCGAAAGGTCAAACATCGACAGTTATTATATAAACATTAGATAACTCTTCGTAATTCTTTCACATCCGTGTTTATATATACTCACGCATATACATACGCGCATATATAAATATATATAAGTTTTCTCTCGAATATACGAAATGAAAAGTGCGTATGTAATATAAATAAGTGTATGTTTTTTTTTTTTTTTTTATAAATGAAGAACGTTATGGAAAAAAAAAAATAAAAAACGGGGGAGAAAAGAAGGGTGGAATATTTAAGAAAATAGAAAGGAACGTCAATTTCGTCAATTCGAACGAACGAGGGAAGGAAAGAATAAAGGAAAAAAAAAAAAGAAAGAATGAAACGACGATAATGACGGATCGACGCGGGAGAGTTGAGGATTGACGAATTAAAAGGAAAGAAAGAAAGACAAAAAAAAAAGAGAGAGAGAGAGAGAGAAAAGAAGAGAAACACAAGAAGAAAGAAGAAGAAACTGAAGAGGAAGAGGAAGAGGAAGAGGAT
>OU426998.1:3107963-3150463 GCA_911387935.1 Dolichovespula saxonica | reverse complement strand
GAGAGAGAGAGAGAGGGAGAGCAAAAAAAGAAGAGAGAGAGAGAGAGAAGGTAGCCGTAAACAACCCTCCTAAACACCCTCAACCTCCTACGAACCTACAGTCATCAGTTTAACCGTTGCTTTAACGACCCTCCCTTGTTTACCGATTGGGGATGGCCTCACGTGATTCAAGCATCCACCACGTGGTGAACCTAGAAATCTACCCCTCGACTAACTATCCTTACAGCTTCCCATTAATTTCCCTTTTCCGCGAAATACCTAGATCTACTTAATTACTTACGCGTTTGCTTATCGTCCCGTATTCGCGCTACGCGTATCCAACCTAAGGATATTCATCGACGGTAAATATGGGGGGGAAAAAAAAAAAAAAAGAAAAAGAAGAAAGAAAAAGAGATTGGCCGCGAGGCTTTTCTTTTATCGAACCCTTCAACCTTTTATATCGCTCGTGTAATTAAACTGGAAAAGGGGTAGAGTGGAATGGAAAAAAAACACATAAATAAATAAATAAATAAATAAATAAAATAGACGAGAGTACCGAAGGAGAAAGAAAATGTGTTATCTTTCCTTTCCTTTTCTTTTCTTTTCTTTTCCTGCTTTTTTTCTTTTTTTTTTTTTTTACTTTTCCTCTCGCAATAATAAATTCGGCTCAATGATAATTAATTCGATAATTCGAACGACGACCAACGCGAGACTCGATACCTTAGTCCGTCCATTAATGATATATTGCGTGATACGATATAAACTATTTTCAACGTAAACAGGGAGTTTACCGGGAAAAGCATTAGTCGAATCCATACATACGCGAAATTTCTTTGAAGAATCTCGCCATGGGTAGAGTCAGTAACGTGTGCGAATATATATATATATATATATAGTTAAGCAAGAGAGCTTGCCAAATACAGAATCCGTTTGACCGTCAAACGTGGAAGACCGAAAGCTTTTATCCTTTCCATCCTTGACTCGACCTGCCCTCTGGAAAGGACTCTTCGGGCTCTCTTTCTCTCAGTCTCTCAGTTTCTCTCTTTCTCTCTCTCTCTCTCTCTCTCTCTCTCTCTCTATCTCTCTTTCTCTGATTGTATTCCACAAAGAGGAATATTTACAAATATTTCGCAACTAAAAATGCGTTCACGCCACAGCTGTTTCCAGCAGCCCTTAAAAGCTCGATGTCTGTCACGTTTGCTTCTCTCTCTCTCTCTCTCTCTCCTTCTATCATTGTCCCAACGACGCTTTTTCATTCGCACTTTCGCACTGTCACGAACACGAAACACATCGTAGCAATAATTCGAAACTTTCTCTCTCTCACACACACACACACACACACGCACACACACACAAACGATCATAGCTAGGTCCTTTAAATTCGTCGAAATCACTTTAATTTTCTATGTCGATCGTACGATCGACATTAAATAAATACATTAAATGAAAGGAATCGTTCTAATACGATTTTCGTCAAATGTAATCGCGATTCGTTCGTACATACGTTAAGAGAATGATATCTCGCACGATAGACGGAATATACATTAATATTCCTCCTTTGGTCCGTATCTCCTCCTCCTTCTACCCCTCAACCCCTCCCCCTCCTCCCTCAACCCCGTTGGTTAATCTTGACCAGAGGATTCTCGTTAAAAATCGGACATCCAATCGATTACACGAAATTACGTTTTACCTTGAAATAATATTACATACGGGATGATGATACCGGAATATCTTTAATCTTTTGCAATCCGATAACTCTCAGCAGGTTTGTTAGGATAGAAGGCGGGGGTTCGCGGCCTCCTCCTCGTGTCTCCTTCGTAAAGGAAAATGGTGGGTGGGAGGGAAGGTTGGGGTGGGGTTGGGGGTGAGGGGGGGGGGGTGAGCGGGCTTGGTGAGTGGGAGAGGATAAAAGTATAAACGTCGTTTCCTTTTGTCCCTTTTTTTATCGAGTATCAACGGTGCCGATGCATACATATGCAGAATCGATATCTTCGGTAGTTATTCTTTCGTGGATTACCCCGGACCAAGAGATAAGAGAAAATCCAGTGATAATTTAAGGCCGAGGGAAAATTCGAACGATAACATCCCTACGATTTGGCAATTTTCGTGTCTCTCTCTTTTTTACTTTCTCTTCCTTCCTTTATTTCTTCCTTTCTTTCTTTCTTTCTTTCTTTCTTTTTTATTTTCTTATTCGTCTCGATCAAACGACGAGCGATCCTTCGTTTCTATCGTAAATTAATATAATATTTATTGACTATAGCATCGATGCTCAACGCTGCATTTCATCCAATCAATGCATCGAAAAATGATAAACAAACAATGCTATTTTACGCTATAAAAAAAAAAAAAAAAAAGACAAAAAAAATGATAACAGAGAAAGATTACTATTTCGCAGGTCGAAGTAACTTCTGTCACGAAGATCCATGGAATAAAATTAATCAAATCAAACAAAAAAAAAAAAATAGGGAAACAATAATCCATCTTAATGAAACCGCGACATCGATTGTAATTACTATTTTACTTTTTCTCTCTTACTCTTTTTTTTTTTTTAATTTTTAATTTTTACAAATATCCGCCAAGATCTACTTGTTAAGAGATATTCCTGGTATCCGAAGTGAATCTACGATAGGAAGAAGAGTTGGAGAAATCGAAGGGACGTAGGGACGATAAGTACTTGCCCTTAAAGGGTAAGAGGTGTGGCTAACGGTCGAGTAAATGAAGGGTCACATTACGAGCTAATGTTCAGCTGTTACATGTAATTCGCTTAATTGTCTAACCTTAGGGATCTAAAACTATGCGGCAATCGTAGTAGTAGTATTAGTATTAGTATTAGTATTAGTATTAGTATTAGTATTAGTATCAGTAGTAGTAGTCGTAGTAATAGTAGAATTAGAAGCAGCAGTAGCAGCAGCAGTAGAATAATAGTAACGTCAACGTACCAACCAAGGGCATGCTCCTTCGAATGAAAATTCGATTCCATGTAAACAACACGAGTCCCATCTGACGAGCCTTATAATAATCCCATTTATCGACTTTTCGTTCCCGTACGATATCATATAATCCAAATGGAGTAATAACGCACGCTTTAAAAGAGAAAAAAAAAAAAAAGAAAAAACAAAACAAAAAAAAAACAAGAAGCAAGAAAAAAAAAAGAAAATACACACACACACACAATGGCCTTTGTGCTCTTCGACGGTACGAGCTGCAAAAGGATAAACATTATGGCGTGAATACGAGCTACGAGATCGCCCTCCATTCTTTTAATGAGAGAGTAGTAGGGTATATATATATATATATATATATATATATATATATATATATATATATATATAGGGGGAGGAGGAGGAGGTGGTTAGGAAGGAGGTGGAAGAGTAGGAGGAGGACAAGGAGAAAGAGAGAATTTACGTTATCTCGAATCTTCACAAAGTGATCGCCCCGGGAAATGGTATTCCCTCTGCCTGGAAACGAATGTACCAAGTATGCTGATTACGTTCTCGGAGAGTTGAAATTTTCATGGTTACCGTTTACCTGTTTCTCCCTCTCCCCCTCCTCCTCCTCGTCCACCTCATCCTCATTCTCCTACTCCTATACCACTCCTCCTACCCATCCACGTATATCAAAGCGTTTACGAGTACACTCGAGTAAGTCAAACACACGAATCCATTACTCGAGAAAGATAGAGATAGATGGGAAGGATGGATGGATGGATGGATGGATGGATGGATGGATGGATGGATGGATGGTCGGAAGTATGGATGGTCGGAAGTATGGATGGATACATAGATTAGATAAAGATGTAGATGTACGAAGCACTTCTATTCTTCCTCCTCTTCTTCTTCCTATTCTTCTACATTCGTGTAACGACGAAAGAGAGAGAGAGAGAGAGAGAGTTCATTGTTAACAGGCACGCATAGAAATGTTAGAAAGGCAGATTGGGGACGTCTTCGTTGAACACAAATCAAGTAACCGACCGTCTAAAAGCTTTGCCGTCGACAGCCAGTAGTCCCAGATGCCGATGTATTTAAGGGGGGAAGGGGGGGTGAGGTAGTGGGGGCTTGCACGTGGGAGGGCGAGAGGGGTAAGGGTCAGGGGAGTGGGAAGGAGGGAGGGTAGCATTCGGGGTTCGCTCTTCTTTCCGTGGAAGAAGGACTGTCGGGACAGGAAGTTAAAGAGGGCGGTTAACAGGAGCTTCGGGGCAATAAGCGACTCTACAAGCTTTGGGAGGCGACGAGAGATGACCGCAGAGGAAAAGCCGCACTGGTCAGCAGAAACAGCTCGCAAAAACACGCTTGGCCGGCCTCTTCTCTCTCTCTCTCTCTCTCTCTCTCTACCACCATCACCACCCCTCCTCCACTCTTCTTACTCACCCTCATTCCTCCGGCGGCAACCCCAGGGAGAAAGCTACGCGTTGCCGACCAGCCAGTCGACGAGCTGGCTGAACCATCCGAGAACTACTCTCCCTCTCCCTCCCTCCCTCTCCCTCCCATCTTCACTTCCTCCCACCCTTCCTTCTCCTCTTCGACTATCCTGTACGTTTAAGGGTTGCTTAGGTGCTCCCGGTAAGTACGAGAAAGTGGAAAAGCAAGAACTGCTGTGAGAGTTAAAGAAAGAGAGAGAGAGAGAGAGAGGGAGATAGCGATGCCTAAAGGAAGAGAGAAGGAATCTCTCTCTCTCTCTCTCTTTCTCTCTTTCTTTCTCTTTCTCTCTTTCTCTCAGTGGCAAGATTACGGCGAAGTCGCGCTCATTTAAATAATGCGCGCAATAAAATATGCAACAGCGAACGGAGCAGAGTGCGGTTTCTCTCTCTCTCTCTCTCTCTCTCTCTCTCTCTTTCTGTCTCTCATCGGTTCCGTTTCGGAAGAAGAGAGAAACTACGCTCACGGGTGTACTCGGCTATCTTACCTACTATCATCTAACTTCTACGAGAGATCCGAATTCGACGAATAAATAAAGTTCCATGATAAAAGGTTAATATAGAAGGATTTGCCGCAAGGTAGAAGAACGAAAGGAGAAAAGAAAAACAAAAAAGAATATAAAGAAGGAAAAAAAAAAAGAGAGAAAGAAAAAAAAGAAGGCATCCTACGAAACATATCTAAGAGTGCCTACTCGCACCCCGCGCCCCGCACCCTCCCCGTTTCATGGAGTCGTCGATCCGCTCGTGACAGACAAGACAAATTGGACATCGTAACGTTCGATTTCAAAAAACCACCACGATATTCCCTTCTATTGAGACACGTGACTCGACGCTCTTTTGCGAACATAAATCTATCCATCCATCCTAACGTATCCTGACGCATATATACAACCCTGGCATATAAGTTACCACTGTTGCAAAAATACACTCGCTATCGTTGGCGTGCATCGTTCGGTTATAAACCACCCCATCCCACCACCACCACCACCACCACCATCACCATCACCACCCGCCAATCTCCCCCTCCTTACCTCTTCTTATACATACATCGTCTAACTCGTCTGCTTGTCTGTCTACTCGGCCTACCCTGGCCTGCCCTGGCCTGCCGAACGATCGATCCCAAATACACCAAGGTCATCCAAGTTTTCCGGGCATGGACATCGCACCGAATGACCCGAAGCTTCTTCCTCGATGGGGATTCGCCTTCGAAAATCCCTACCCCCAGATCGAAAGCCGAAACTTTCTTTTACTTGGTAATCTTGCATCTTCGACGCGCCTCCTCGTCTCCCCGCCCCTCTTCCTCCCCAAACCCACCCACTCACCCACCCACCCACGACGACGACGAACTCTCCAAGTCCTATCCTATCCTATCCTATCCTATCCTATCCCATTCGAAAAAAGACCGCAGCTCGTAACGCTGAAATCGAGCGTACTTAAGATGATTTTATCCCTTCTCCACTGTACCATCCCATAGCTTCCATCACTCCCACCTCTATCTCTCTCTCTCTCTCTCTCTCTATCTCGAGATAGAGAGAGAGAGAGAGAGAGTGCTTTCTCTTTCTTTCTTTAACTTCGTGCTCTTTTTTCGCTACTTTCCCCGCTTTCTACTCGATTTCTATCGATCCGACTCGAACCAGCCCTTTAACGTAAACCACGACGCCGATGACTACTACTGTTTCCTTCGGTCAACGTTGCAACTTCAAATGTCGCGAATAAACGCTATACTATCCACCATTACTAATACTAATGCTACTACTCTTTCTCTTACTCTTTCTCTTTCTTATCGTCCTACTCCTACCATTCCTCTTGATACAAGAGAAGAAGAAAATGAAGATGAAGAAGAAGAAGAAGAAGAAGAGTGGGATGGGAGAAAAAGAAAAGAAACGGGAGAGATTTGAAACGATGCCAAGGAAAAGAGATGATGGATTAACGACGAACTTTCTTACGCATACGATATATACGTACACACACGCACAGAACAGAGAGACAGAGACACGTATGTACACACAAAGTTATGTATGTGTATATATATATATATATATATATATATATATATATATATATATATATATATCGTATTTTATAGAGAAAGAGGATATTTGGTATACGATATTAAAATATGTTTCGTGATGCACGAAAGCTCCAGCACTCTGACAATCGACTCTCTCTCTCTCGTTTCTCTCGACGAGAACCAGCTAAGAAATGTTAAAGGGGAAAGAGGCAAGGCCAAGAAAAATAAAGAATAGTAAATAATATATTCGAGTAATAGGGAGGCAACCTCGTTGGTTGCTTTCGACACCGTCGGCCCTTCTCTCTCATCCGCAGGGTGTAGTAGCTTTACGTTGAAAAAAAGAAAGAGAAAGAGAGATAGACAGAGAGAGAGAGAGAGAGAGAGAGGGAAAGGGAGATGTGAGAATGAACGTAATGAAAAACTGGAGCCGCTTAAATAAAATAAAGCTTGTCGGTATATTATTGGCTCCCGAGGGTTCACCTCCTCGGCTTATCTTTTTCTTTTTTCCTTCCTTTCCTTCTTCATTTCCTACCTTCTTGTCACTTTATCCTGTTTACTCTTGTTAATCCTAACATCTTATAAATATTCGATATAATGAAACATGGCTTTATACTCCGCCAATCAAAAGCACGGATTAATATTAACGTTTACGATTAAATGTGTACATAGATTTGTTACGTACCACTTGGGTTGCTATTTTTTTTTTTCTTTCTTTCTTTTTATGCTTTCGTTTGTAAAAACGATCCTCCGTTTTAAAGGATTTCTCTGACGTCACTCGGCATTAGTGATACACGCATAATAATTCATCGACGTTGGGGATCGCAATCGTCGGTATCATTAATCGAGACCGCCTGAATTAGCGTGCGAAACGCATTACGAGATGGCTTCTCCCTTTTCCACCCTAACCAACCACCCACCCACCCACCCACTCACCCATCCTTTCTCTACTTACCACCACAACCACCAATCCCCGTCTACTCGCTTTTCTACCGACTAAACCGCTCGGCAAAAATGACAGATGGCATGCTGAAGAAGTCTTCTCATTTACATATCTCGTAATCTCTCTCTCTGTCTCTCTCTCTCTCTCTCTCTCTCTCTCTCTCTCTCTCTCTCAATCTATCTATCTATCTCTCACATTTGCATGGTCATTCCTTACTCTTCGTGATCCCGTCGCTGAACCCACTCTAATTCGACGCTTAGACGATAAAAACAGAAAAAAAAAAACAACAACAACAACGACGACAACGAGAATCTTTTTCTCTCGAAATACTCGCAAATATTGTGACGTTTCAATATGAACGAAACAAAAATTCGAAATTTTCGGCTCGTTAAAATGCAAAAAAGAAAAAAAAAGAAGAAGAAGAAGATGACGATGACGATGAAAATGAAGAAAAGAATTAAAAAGCGTTAACAATTATATTTTCATCGTGTGAAACTTTCGCGAAAACCATCTTGATTTTCAAACGAACGAAGAGACGTTCGTTGAATATAACTCGTCGATACGTCTCACAACACTCAAGGCCTAAACCTTCGTACTATTCTCTTCTTACTATCGTTGCGTGTTAACGATTATTATCACTGCGAGAGATCGATCGTTTTTATCTAAGATTTTTTTTCTTTTCTTTTCTTTTCTTTTTTTTTTATATATTTTAACGAAACAAAAAAATTCTTAATTTTCCAGAGGTCGTCGATATAAAGCTTGATATGCTATAATTTCAAGGATGGTGGGGGGGAGGGGCGGGGGCGTTGCGGGATGGATGGATGGATGGATGGATGGATGGATGGATGGATGGATGGATGGACGACGCGAGACCGCGAGATCGATGGGAAATAAAACGATGAAAATTTCAAGGGATATCGAACGGTGTCGGTCGTTTCTCCCACAAGGCGGGGATCGATTTCACTCTGTCGAGAAGCATTGTGTGGTGGTGGTATGTCTCGATGGAGCCACGGCTCCAAAGAGAAACGTAATTAATGAAATTTAATCTAATAACGCGGAGTTAAGCTGTTAAACTTTCATCAGTTAGTCATTTCGTCTATCCGTCCTTCTAATGGCGCAGCGGCAGTCCTCTGATAAACATTTTGGAATTGTGCAGGTGTTGTCCCTGATTTATGGCCGGCAATTAGAATCCTACTGCCTTATTTGCCGGCGCCTGAGAACGCTACTAAGAAACGACGCGAGTATGCGAACGCGACGCATCCTAATCTATGCCCGAAAACCCTAATTAAGAGTTCTAATTCTACGAAGGGACTATACCGAGAGACGTGCTAGTCTCTCCTACATCCTTATTTCTCCCTCCACTGTTATATATATATTTCAATTTTCTGAGAATGGAATAAGATAAAAATTATCAAGATCGTACGTACGTATATCTCTATAAATTTATATATTAAATGTATATATATATATGTGTGTGTGTGTGTGTATGTATTTGTATGCGTTGTATATGTATATGAAAAATATGATATGATTACTGTAACAAAACGATACGAATTAAGAACAAATAATGTCATAACTGAATCTCTATATTCTAATTTCGAAAGAATATTTCTTTTTTTTTTTTTTTGTTAAATCGATCAAGAAAGTATCCACGAATGTAAAATTGTTTTGGATTTTATGCGTTTTAGAAATACTTAATAGACATCAATCTCTATTAATGATTCAATCTATTCTTCTTTAGAAATTTTGTCGATATCATCGAAAGTAAAGGATTTATTCTTCATAACGGTCAGATTTAGATCACTTTACCTAAGATATATATTATATCTATGCGTGTACATATATGTATATATACACATATATGTGTGTGTGCGTGTGTAAATCGTATATCGATAAACGAACAACGATGATTAAGAACCGAGAACGCGAGGGGGACAATTTTCTGTTTTAGAAAATTACTTATAAGAATAGGTTATAGATAGCGTCAATAACATTCCGCATGTAATGAGTCTACGGGAGTCTAAGCGGATTATGGGGCTCCCGGAAGGCGAAGTCGATGTCGGAAGGAGACAAATGAAGAGAGATGGTTTGTGGAAACTGGAAATGCAATATTCTCGGCGAAGCGTCACTATGAGGGTCGCGAAATAAATAGATATATATATTTATATATATATATATATATATATGTACGCACACATACGTGTGTATATATATACGCGTGTGTAATTTCTTCAACGAACGTAAAACGTTTAGATTGGAAAGTGTCGGAGTTTCTTTCTTTATCCTTATCGTTCCTACCTCCTCTTATCAACGGTTCCTACAGAAGTACAGAGAAAAAACATTTTTCTACTTGGAAAGACTCGAAGAGGGTGAATAATGCAAATGTATGTACAATAAAGGGGAGGCAAAAAAAAAAGAGAGAGAGAAAGAGAGAGAGAGAGAGAGAGATAGTAAAGCAAAAAAAATGAAAGAAAGAAAGAAAGGTAGGAAGAAAAGAAAAGAAAAGAAAAGAAATAAAAGAGAGAAGGGAAAGAAAGAAAAGTCATACAAGAGTCTTCTTCTTCCTCTTCTTCTTCTTCTTCTTCTTCTACTACTTCTTCTGCTTCTTCTTCTCGTCCGGCAAAAGAGGTACGTCCACATTCTTTCGTTCGTCTCGGAGCTATCGTACTCGGATCGAAAAGGGTGAGGTAGGAGGAAGCAAAATACACCAAGAGAGCGATCGAGAGAGAGAGAGAGAGAAGAGAGCTTCGATAAATTCATCTCCGCGGAACAAGCGATTGTTTTCCCAATGAGTCCGGGATAAGGACACGGCCGGAAATGAGGAAAGAGAGGAGTGGGGAGGGGGAGGTGGAGGGAGAGAGGGAGGGTCGGCGGTGGCGGCGACGACGACGAGAGGGTGAGAAAGAGGGTAAGGGTAAAGTTGAAGGGTGAGGTTGAGCCTGAGTCTGAGAGAGGTAGATCGAGGATAGAGAGAGAGAGAGAGAGATAGATAGAGAAGGAGTAGAATAGACGGAAGGAGGAGGAGGAGGTGGAGGAGGAGGTGGAGGAGGTGGAGGAGGAGGGACGAGCTGGCGTTCATCGGACATTTATCCAATTAACCGATTCGAGTCGAGTAACCGTCCGGGGGGTTTAGGAGACGCTTCTGATACATATATTCACTGACATGCTGACGTTCTCACATAGAAAGGATATATATATATATATATACGCGAGCGTGTAAGTAGATATGTATGTGTTAGTAAAGAGGAAACCGGTTTGGTATATACCTAATGTCGAATGTTGATCTGTTATGTTTAATTACGGAGGCTGATATTGACGGGTCGGTATGCGTCGGTTGGCGGTGGAGTAAGAGGAGAGAAAGAGAAAGAGATAGATAGATAGATAGAAGAAGAGAGAGAGAGAGAGAGAGAGAGAGAAGGGAGGAATCGGTTCCAGTTGCTTGTTCGCAAAGTCACCCCCTTTCTCCGCGAGGGGTTGCCGTCGAAAAGGGGTTCGGCTCGAGCTCGAGAGAATCGTAGGAGGCGTTCGAACACCGCCGAACGAAATGGCCAGCAATATTGTCGTCGTCGCCATCGTCGTCGTCGTCGTCGTCGTCGTCGGCGGCGTCGGCGTCGTCGTCGGCGGCGTCGTCGTCGTCGTCGTCATCCTGGTCCGGGGATTTGCGTCGGATGGATCGAAGGTGGGAGTACAAGCGGTGAAAGAATCACGAGGTAGGGGAAAAAAGAGAAAGACAGAGACACAGAAAGAGAGAAGGAGAGAGAGAGAGAGGGGGGGGAAGGCTGGAGTGACACGGGAAATTAATTATACGCTCCTGAAAGTCCTGACCTCCGGTAGAGAACGGCCATCCTCTCCTCTACCCTCTCCCACTCACGAACTCTTTTCCTCCAACCCTTCATCTCTTTCTTTCTTTCCTTCTTTCTTTCTTTCTTCTTTCGCTCAATCGACGTAGGACGTAGGACGATAGCAACTTATCCGACTGCTTTCTTATTCTTCTTATCGCGTTTCTCCCGTTAGAAATCAATGTTCATCGTGTATTGTGACATCGAAGTTTTTCGATTTTCTAACTCTAATATACCGAGAAGATCGAAGTTCGTTTGCTTCTTTTTCCTTTATTTATTTATTTTTATTTTTATTTTTTTTTTTTCTAATGAAAAGCTCCAAATATGATATAACGAATGACGCCGTTGTTCGATAACGTTATTACGATCGATCGAACGTTATCGCTATTGTTCGCGATTTGATTTAAATATGAGAGGTTGGGGGTGGGGAGGGAGGGGGAGTATCGACGATACAAGCTCAGACGGAAGTAATTATCTCGTAATTCAATATTCCAAACAGTTCTATACATACATATATATATATATATAATAAATAAACTTTCGATCTAAACGATATTTGTTCTATATAACATTTATACGTATATAGATTCCTTAACAGAAGTTTAATAGTCGTTTAAATCTCTCGTAATTCGATATTCCAAACGATTCTATATATATGTATATATATATATATATATATATATATATATAATAAATAAACTTTCGATCTAAACGACATTAGTTCTATATAACATTTGTACGTATATAGATTCGTTAACAGAAGTTTAATAGTCGTTTAAGTCTCACGTTAACGATGAGGTATTGGCGTAAACAGACGTTGAATTTTTTTGCCTTTGCTCCCTTGCAAGGAGAAAATCCTTTCGCGTCATTTGTTTTCTAGTAACGTCTCGCGACTCGTTTTGAGATCCTCACACCCTTAAGTTTTATATACATATACTTGCAACCGTCCGCGCCGGTGCTTTCTTGCGGCGCCTCATAAACAACGGAGTGTTAATGCCTTTCGTCGAGGGAGAAGAAAACGAGGAAGAGAAAGAGGTGGGGGGGGCGGGTGGTGACGGAGGAGGAGGAGGAGAAGAGGGTGGTGGAGGAGAAGGGAGGAAGAATACGGAGGGTGTAGCTACGTACTGATTTTAATACGATCTCTCGCGAAAGCAACCCCCTCGCCCCGTACTACGACTGAAAAATTAACTGACATTAACGACCCCGGAAAAAAAAAAATTTACCTATATACGCGTGAAATACGTTATTGTCGAACGGCGTTTATATCGTCGGCGCAATTTATTAAACAATTATTATTATTATTATTATTATTATTATTATTATTATTATTATTTGGGAAATGTGTGCGATCGATGTACGCGTATGAAGAGAAAAAAATAAAAGGGGAGGAGAGGGGGGAAAAAAGGACAGATATCCCAAAGAAGGAAAATCGTCCTAAGCCGAGATAAAAAAAATAATTAACGTACGTACGTATGCATGTATATAAACAAAATAAATTGTACGTGTATTATAATCAATAACAAATATGCACATATTACCGGGAGTATCTCTCCTATTACTATGTACTACATATTTCAATGCTGATCCGTGCAACTAAAAATAGGTATATGTATGTTTATCTAAACGTATGTAAATCAAACTTACACGATCAATAAACACGAACATTCCGGATAACTTGCTGAATTTGTTGGTTTTCCTAATATCTCATCTCCTTCCGGACGTGTGTGTATGTGCGCGTGGTGCGCGCGCGTGTGTGCGCGATCGCGCTTGTTATTCGTGAAAAAAAAAAAGGAACAAAGAAATAAAAAAAATATTATAGGATTCAATTTTAATAGACGACGAGGAGAGTCTTTTTGGGATTGGATCGAAAGAGAGAGAGAGAGAGAGAGAGAGAGACAGAGAGAGGGAAAAAAAAAAGAAAAATTCGTAAAAAAAAATTGGAGTGAAGGGGTAATCGCGAGATAAACAAAATGCCTTTAGAAATAACAGTCGGGAAAATGTATGCCTCGCCGCACACAGTTAGAAAAACGGGTCCTCGAACGAATATGACGAAAGATGATCGAGAAAGAAAAAAAAAAAAAAAAAAGAGGAATGAGAAAGAGAATGAGAGAGCAACGAGGGCTGCCTGTGTGAACTACCTCGCAAGATGTTGCAAGCCCATTACAGTCCCGTTGGGTTCGAAAAAGTAGGAGAGAATGGTGTACCGCTGCCCCGCCCCAAAATCCGATCGGTAAAACATCATCGACACCTACTCGGAATACCAAACGCGATACAACAACAGCGGAATACAAAATTTTTACCGAAATAGAAGTACTCCGAGCTTTCCCTTTTTAAAGCGATCCAAGGACACGTACTATTGTTAAAGAGCATTAAACGTTATTCCGAGTAAAATCAATTTTTTTTTTTTTTTTCGTTAAAGAGCATTGAACGTTTTTCCGAGTAAAATCAATTTTTTTTTTTTTTTCGTTAAAGAGCATTGAACGTTTTTCCGAGTAAAATCAATTTTTTTTTTTTTTTTTTCGTTAAAGAGCATTAAACGTTTACCCGAGTAAAATCAATTTTTTTTTTTTTTTACTCTGATGTAGTATTTATTTCGTCGTTAATAATAAATATGTTTCGATTAAAAACATCTCTCTTCGTGTGTGTGTGTGTGTGTGTGAGCGCGTACACGCGTGTAAGACTAGTACTTGCTTGTATCGTAATGCCACGAAGGAAATAGATTCCAGACCCAGGAAAGGCTCGCTTTTAGTGTACATCCGGGGAATCCATTAGCGATATCTCGAAGGTCGATTTCTCGAGTAACTCGAACCGAAAGATTTGTGTGTTCCTGAATGCTAAGGATGGATTTTATAAATCGTGAAATTTCTAGTTCCGATGGTCTTGGGGAGAGAAGAGAGAAAAACACAAAAAAAAAAAAAAAAAAAAGAAAAAAACCAAAATAAAAAAGAAGAAAAAATTATCAACGATCGACGAGGAACAACGCGAGGAATATTTTTTACGGTTATCTCCGTTCAAAATTATTCCGTTCGAATCTTCGAAAGGATAAGATTATAACGCGAACGCTTATATCGTTCCCAAAGCGACATTGGAATAACACCTTGCCGTTCGTAAATATCATTTTTGAAATAAAAATCCGTGCAACACAGCGGAAAACGGTAATGGCTGGGAATATCGTATCCCGTAGGCCTCTCTCCCCCTCTCCCTCTCTCTCTCTCTCTCTCCCACGGTTACGCACACACGCACACACGCGCGCGCGCGTACCATCCACATCAAGTTTATCGCTCGTTCTATGCAGGAGATTTGAAAAAAACGATTTATTCGGAAATATGTCGGCTTTATATATCGTTATAGGGCACAGTATGTCGTAGGGGTGGAGGAGGGTTTTCCACCTTCTTTCTCCTTCCACCCTCTTCCCCTTCTCCGTCTTCTTTCCCGTTCTCCTTCTTCTTCTACTTCTTTTTCTTTTTCTTTTCCTCCTACTCATCCTCCTCCTCCCTTTTCTCGCCTCTCTCATACTTTACCACCCCAGGCCTGTGCGCATACGCCGAGAATATTTATTTTTATTACGACCCCCCACCCCACCCCACTCCACCCCCAATGCTCCTGAGTCAACAGATTTTTTGTCACCAATGCGAATCGAGCCTTGGGATGCGAACAAGACCGCAATGAAACGCGATATCGAAAAGGAGTCGAGCGTGAAATTGTCCCTCTCTCGTAGTATTGGAATTTGGGTTTATTAACGCAAAGATTCGATATTGTATATTTATAATATGTATGTATATATATATATATATATATACACATATTTTTTTAATGTTTTTTTTTTTTTCATTAATATCTCTAATTGAATTAAACGAAGGTAAAGTTATTCCTTTGAATTTTCTTACTCGAACATTTCCACGAACGATACTATACCGATCATCCAAGAAAATTTGAGAATCCTCGGTGGTTATATCGCTTTAATGTTTTCGAGAAACGTCTACCTCCCCTGTCCCTACAACCCCTCGAAAGCTTCTCTACAAAGTTAGCGGCCACTAGCCGAGTCCAGTAAATCTTAGCCTTCTCTCTCGCTCTTTCTACCTCTCTCTACCTCTCTCTCTCTCTCTCTCTCTCTCTCTCTCTCTCTCTCTTTCTCGCTACCCTCACGAAGAGCAAGCCCAGAAAGCAGCACCCCGAAAGTAAGGCTGGAACGTACACCACCCCTAAAACCAGAGCCCCGTCTCGCCTAGCCATTCTTATTCCCTCGTTACTCGCAGCCACGCTCGAGGCGGCGCGTTCTCCTTATTATATCGTCTTTCCACGCCATAAAATCGGAAAAGAATTTCATCCCCCCCGAGACAATAGAAACTAATAAATTTGATTACTGATTACACCCGCGAATCTTACCTTCTCAACTTCCATCGGCCATTCGTTGAAAATCAGTAAAGTCTTATCCATTGGCCCGTACTTTTGTTCGTTGAAATCTAACGTATTTTAATAAGTTGTCGAACGCTCCAACGGATACGTTGATACGGATACTTACAGATTAAAATTGTTCGTTAACTTTTCTTTTTTTTTTTTTTTGACAAATAATTATTTACGACAAACGAACGTGCGCATATTTTTTTGAATCGTATATTTCGTACATATTGTCTTGCGTTTAATTTTATCCTGAAACGTTCCTGACGCTCTCGTATCGTTACGTACGAATCTTCAGGTAGATTAACGTCGAACGATATTTTTCGATCGACCTATTATACGAACGGATCGATCGTTTGAACGTAAAGTGTGTCGTTAAACTTTTCTAATTACGAACGAGAAAAGGAAAAATAAAAAAAAAAAAAAAAACCGTATCCACATTCGCCAGTATTTTGTTGTTTTTACCTTTTAATCATTAGTAGGAAAGTTCGGGCCTCTATTGTTGAAGTTAGATAACGTTTAAGGAGAGAGAGAGAGAGAAATCGTAAAGGAGAATTGGAGCAGAGAGTGGGAGGGTGTACGCGCACAGTTTAAACTTTCCGCGACCCTAAATCTCCGGAACCCGGCTTATGCTTCGTAATATCATAATATCGTAATATCGCGAAAGCGGTTTGGTATAATTAAAGTGGAAGTGTCTTTAAAATAGCCGCAGGTGATCGCGGTAAGAAGCCAAACTCAAAACCTTTTCCCCGCCTCTCTTCGAGCAACTTTCCATCGTCTTTCGACTTGCAAGCCACGACAATATGAAAACTATAGTTTTTAATCTTAGGATCGTGTAATATTTTGTATAGCCTCGAAAGTTATCAACAATTTTTATTTTCATTTCTTTTTCTTTTTTTTCTTTTTCGTGAAAAATCAAACGAACGATAGCGAGAAGAATTCAACGTCGATCTTCGACGAAAGATTCCGCATCATTTTTACGGGAAAATATCTTAATTGCGGATTCTCACCCCATCCCCGGATACCCTCTCCCCAACGGGAAGTAGTGCTAAACGACGATCTGAAAAAAGATCTGTACCATATAGCGGGTGTGACCAGATTGAAGATATTCTACGTTACCAAACACCCCTCGATATAAAAATGTTTTTACACCTATCCGGGAAAAACGCGTACATCCACATGAATACACGGGATCGCTGGGCATTGAAAAATATTTTGATTGAAGGACCGACAGACAAATCTCTAAATCAAAATTGGGGATGGGGGACCTACCCCCTCCCCTCTACAACAAACAGACGTACACGCCTCTATTCCCGTAAGAACCGCCCCCAACCCCCTGTAAGACACGCCCCCCGTCACTGTAAACCATACCACCCACGTACACAGTAAATCTAGCTTTTGTCTTCGTTGATTACCTACCTCAACCCCCTTCTCTCTTAGGTAAACTCCGCCTTATCTTTTTTAGCCACGCCCAGTCTCCGTTAGATCCGCTCATAATCCGTTAAAACACGCCCCCCTATCTCCTTAAGATACGCCCCTCTTAATAAGGGACTTAAAGTTAGTATGATTTTGATATTGATACAAATATATTTTTACTATAACTGTCATAATAACGAAATTGATATATTACAGAAAACCGGAACAAAAGTGTCTGTCTTTCGTTTTTGTTACCTAAAAAAAAAAAAAAAAAAATTTACTTCGCTTGAAACACCACTCAATGAAATTTCAGATCTTTCATTCGAATATGAGGATAAAAGTCCTAAGTTTTATCATTTTTCTCTCGTCTATTGTTTAAGATATTTAAACGAAGACAAAAATATACGTTTCCTCCCGTAACATTATAATGGAATAATTGAAAAATATTATTTCGCCTTTTTTTTGTATTTTTTTTTTTTTTCTTTTTGAAACTAAATCTTCACAGGTACATATGACGGTATACGTTGCTCTATTTTATTTTTTCTTTTCTTCTTTTTTTCCATTTTTTGTAAACGATAAAAATCTTTGGAAAACAAAAAGAAAGGAACAATTATTTCGTATAATTTTCAATTTACATCTATAATAAATATTTAATCGGTTTAATGATTACTAAAACATATTGATTATCAATTCGAATGACTCAATATTTGCATACGTAATTCCTAAGATAAGTTAAAAGAATAATTTTATCGTGAAACCAATTAATAAGATGCTGTTGTATTGTTATCATCAACTATGTATACGAGAAGAAATTCTTCACGAGTATTGCGGGCTATTCGTACGTAACGGAAGGCAAAAAAGATAAAAAGAAAGAGAGAGAGAGAGAGAGAGAGAGAGAGAGAGAGAAGGAAAAATAAAAAAGAAAGAGAAACACGTGACTCTGGTAGGTGGATACGTTAGCAAGTATTTAGTAAAAATGTAAACGAGCAAATCGTGTCCCTTGGGAGTGAGAGAAAGAGAGAAAAAGAGAGGAAAGAGAGAGAGAGAGAGAGAGAGAGAGAGAGAGAGAGAGAGAAATACGAATATTCCGTCCGTCAGTTACAGATGTTTCACATGGCGTACGTCAACCACGTGCATGTTTCCCCCGTTTTTTTCATTTCACCGGTAGATGATAGCCCGGCAAACAAGATGTAAACGGGCAATCGTCCGGCCTTTTTTCTTTCTTTTTCTTTTTTTTCCTTTTTTTTTCTTTTTTTTTTTTTTTCATTTTACAGGCACTTTCGTTCCTTTGTAAAAATACGAGAGAAAAGCGAGCCGATTGCGACGTCGAGCAAACACCGACGAACTTCACGACGACGAACAAGCATACATATAATTAATTTACAGAAATAATGAAAATAATCATTTGAAATAAAATAAAATCATCTCGATCGAAGTCGATCATAAAAATTCGCACGAGATATATATTTCGTATCGATCGATCGATCGATCGATCGTCGATCTATTTATTTCCCATTTTACTTTGCATCGTCCCATGGATATACAAATATCGTATGGCTCAAGAGAAAAAGAAAATAAAGTAAGAAGAAATTAAACGATCATTGCAATAAACACTTACCGGAATAATGCACGAGTTTTTTTATCCGTCTGTCCGTCCCTCTCCCTCTCTCTTTCTCTCTCTCTCTCTCTCTCTCTCTCTCTTTCTTCCTTTCTTCGTCTTCTTGAATATGCAATTAGCTACGATGCGTCAACTGCGACCTATTTTTACCATATTATACTAAATTAATACAACGGTGCAACGAAGTTAGGTTATATTAAATAAAACTTGTATTAAATACAATCAATTACATAACGATCGTATCTTTATAATAATAAAGTTTCTTTATACGTCTTTCTAATTTAACGGTCAATATTAGTATGGCACCAATAACCAACACATGAATATATATATATATATATATATATATATATATATATATATATATATACATATATATATATATATATACACACGTACAACGTCAAACGCGTATATTTTATTTAAAGAATTGCCAAACGAACGAAAAGTATTTATGTAAATTGCGTCTAGTCAACGTCGTACATAGTCAACTAATCCCACGAAAATAATGTAATCGTCATTATGATATGCGTATAGAATGAAAAGAAAAAAAAATAAATAAATAAATAAAAACAAAAAAAAAAAGAAAAGAAGAAATCGCTTTAATCCAATGGAAAAATAAAATCCATTGTGTAAAATGACGAGAGAACTCGTAACGATAATCGTTAAAAAAGTGATGCACAAATAAACAAGATGGATGATGACTTCGATCAAATGCGAATTTGATATTACGATCGTTCGATATGATCGGTTAACTTAACGATCAATATATTGAAAATTAATGAAAATAATTTCTCTCTCTCTTAAACGTACGTTTACCTACCTTCAAAGTTAATATAAATTAATGAAATCTTCTAACTTCTTAGGTTAATCTTTCCATCTTTCGCGTTCACGCAAAACTCGCGAATAAGAAATTCAAACGAATGAATAATTAACGGATATAGATCTCAAGTGTAATAAGGTACATGTGCCGCTAAAAACGTGTAGAAAGTGCTTTCTACGAAGTGCCCCCTACGAAGTACCTTCCGCTTAGTCGGTATTACAGATCTGATCATTTTTCTTACCGACGTAAAGTAAAATATTGTAAACGCAACAACAACAAAAAAATAATAATAATAATAATAACATCTTTCATTTCGTTTTTTTTTATATTCATAAAATATTCTATCAGGTATACGTTTTCATTGGCCAACGCAATGCAATATTTCCTGTTACATCTTTGCGATCGTCGATAAATAAGCTATTCTCCATAAAACAGGAAACTGTACGAATTCGCTTCATTGGTACACCACTTTACTGTTATCTCCTTCTACGATAAATAACGTCCGACATGGCACAATAACAAACATCAAGAACTAAAGCGTATCGCATAATTGGTATTTACCTATAAGTATCTCAGTAAAATATATGGTTAGTTAGGTATTTGAAAATAAATATCAAGTTTTAATGATTTCATTAGAATACACAAATATTATACAGATAAATAATATTTTAGATTCTTCCAATCGTGTCATTTATTATTACAAAACATAACTTATGCTTTCTTAGAAATATACACTTTCTAAAGTCGCTTTATTTCCTATGTTAAATTTTTCATTATACCCACTTACACGGATTTATGGAGATAGGAGAAAATTTATACGATATTAATACTGACGAAGTCCGCCGCGTCTGATAGCGGGTTGCATCATTCTATTGGGTGGTGTTATAGATATATCCAAATAATCACCTATAGTAAACCTGTAATTGCGTCGTTGATAAGACGAATATTAAAATTTTATTCATATCTTAGGGATTGTTACCGTAGTAACAAAGGATTACTATTAAGTATACTATTAAGAATATTATATTACAATTATATATAACCGACTAGTAGACACAGACCGTGCTTGTGCGAGCGTTTTATTATCATCAGCTCCTTTCTGTCCAGAACATGTAACGCCTATTTCTCTCATTCTATAGCCAGAATTTCTTAATTCCGGAGTTACCAAAGAAAAATCAAAATATGTTCCCTTACTCCTTGCATCTGGATTTACTTCCTTAACCAGGCCTGTAATTTCTCGTAGTGTAGCATCCATCCTTCGCAAGCAAATATAAAGAAAAAAACAAGGTAACATAAAATTTGTACATTTATCTTCATATAATATATATCTTCATATATCTTCATATAACAAGCCAACGATTCGAACGAATCAAGAAACCTACTGTCGAAACATACTTATCGTTTAAACTTTACCATGTATATATCTGCAATTCATTGGAAGGTACATTTCCTCTACTGTATTCCATAATATTGTGATGTCGTCCAGTATTGCAGAAAACTCGAAGCAAGAGGGGACATGTCTAACAGAGAGAACAATATAACCTTAAAATCTCAAATTCGTTCACATTACAACGATCGATTACACAGCGCGTATCGCGAAATTTATCAAAAATTATTCATAAAATATTCGTGTTTATATATACATATATGCATATATGCACACTGCACACAGCACACACGAACACACATATATATATATATAAATACATGTTCTCAACGGTATTTTATCATTTACCTTTTCCCGATCCACCGGCTTTTCAGGAAGCTGCTTTTCATCTACAACCATAGATTCCAATGCCGACGTCATGTTTATCGAGTTATTTCACAACGAAAATGCCTATGACGATTGTTAAAATGCAATAGAGCGTTTCCTAAAAACGCGGCAACAAATAAATCGTAGTTCACCGAAGTTGTTAAAGATGGCGGAAATGACGTATAATCAATAAATCGTTGGGATCGAATCAAAGATCGTTTCATATTTTATCGAAAGACAAGGTGCCACGTGATTGGTCCTTTCAAACATTACTTTGCGACAAATCATTTGTTCATTTTCATCGATCATTTATACAGGTTGTTGAAAATAAAAAAAAAAAAAAAAAAAGAAATCATTCGATATTTATGCATAAATACCAGTGTACAGAGAACACACTGTACCGAGTAAAAAAAAAGTCTTAGACAGACATCGATCGAGAGGTTAACCATTTTCGAGAACTAAACAATATCATATAATATTAATGTATATAATTTATAAACGTTGAATAAACGACGTAATATTAATCATTAATAGTAACGTATCGCGTTCGAATGTTTCAAGGAAATCGCATTTTAAGAAATACACACTGGAAAGTATTACGTTAAAAAGATTACGCATTGGATCGCGGAAGTATCACTCATAAGTTGTCTCCGAACGGTAAAAAAAAGAAGTGAAAGAGGAACAACGGCAAAAGGGGCGTGTATATCTTACAAACGAAAAAAGAAAAAAAAAATCACGAGATACGATCGGCACCATTGGTCAACTATTTATTACATATACGTATAAAAATTATGTAGGTTAATGTACTCTCACGATCCAACAAATAAGATCATTAAATATCGAAGATCGCAATTAATAAGTTAGTTGAAAATATAGCTGCGATAAGGTAATAATATATTTCTTGTTTAAGGTTTATATTAAGCTTACGTTTGGCCGAGAAAGGGAACGCCTTCGATATCGAATTTTATCGTTTATTAAATGTTCGTCATAAGGGGAGAGCGGAGGGAGGGAGGGAGAGAGAGAGAGAGAGGAAAGGAGGGTTGACAAGGGTTGAGTCCGCTTTCTTCGAATAAATTATCGCGAAGAAGTGTACGTGCGATTTCACAGCTCTTCGCCAAGTGTCGCACAAAACGCCCTCAGGAGAATCCATTTTATTAATTTTATCTTACAATGGAAGAGAAAAGGAAAGATGGAAAATATACTTGTTGTTTGTCACGATAATAATAAACTTTCCTACGTACACGCTCTTTTTGCTTCATAGATATTAAAATATGATGTTAGGACAGAGAAAGATATACACATAACACACACACACACACACACACACACACACATATATATATATATCAAGGCCTAAGTAAATGGCGCATACAATATTATCTTTCAATTCTTTCTATTTTCTTTATATAGGATGGTTATATATTGGCGCGTTTGTACAATATGATTACAAAACGTACTCGCGAATCCTCACAAATTCTGTGTTAATTAAAACGACCGCGTCCGTCCTTTTGCCGTCGGAAACGGCCGAAGATAACCGAACATTGTCGAATCGCTGCAGTCGACCGATATGCGTCGATTGGTTATCTTATTCTGAACTTTCTCGGTCTTATTATTTTTAAACAAATAACAACCCGTGGTACCCATTTTTTGTTCGTTTCTTTCCTCCTTCTCCTTCTCTTCCTTCTCTATCTTCTCTGCCTCCTCCTTCTTCTTCTTCCTCTTCTTCTTCTTCTTTTTCATCTTCTTCTCGAGCGACTCATTAAGCCGACTGTCAAAACGTTTTACGTGTACTACGTATTCTCTCTCTCTTTTTCTCTCTCTATATATATATATTTATATATATATATATATAGATGTGTGTGGATTTTTATCTGACGACGGGAAAAAAGTGCATTTACAAATACGTTATATGAGGGACTAGTTGCGCAGAATGTACTTATATGAATAATTCTTACGTCAGTCGGAAAAATAGAAATTCCGATTTATTGTCGTGCCGACGGTACCACGTTTTCTTTTTTTGTTCCTTTTTGTTTTCTTTCTCTTCTGCTTATCCTCTCTCACATGCGTAGAGTAAAAAAAAAAAAAAAGAAAATAAATAAATAAAGAAGAGAAGATTGTGTGAATACGAGATAAACAAATAAAAATATCTTTTGATGTTCTTAGTTAAAGTGAAATATAAATGTACAAAGAGAGTTATATCAAAATATTATTGAATTGTTTATTTAAGAAACGCGTATATGTCTTAACTTTTAAAACCGCATTACTGTGATAAGATGCCTTTAATTTATACGATTCGATGTTTTCCTGTAAACATTCGAAATAAGTATGTTCGTTCGTTAAATAAAGACAATTTATTCAAATTCAATGCTAGTCTATTAATGTGATGTTACGAAAAAAGAAAAAAAAGAAAAAGAAAAAGAATTTTAATTTCATCAAATCATTTTTATATTAAATACTTAGAAATTACAGTGTGATATATTATTATTCGTGAATGCATTTGAGACCATTATCTATAAGTTGGAATAATTTTATAGATTAAAAGGAAAGGTTTAAAAATGGTAAGCAAGTTACCACACGAATTCAGAAGATACCAACGTAATCGTAATCAATTAAGGCACATTTTAGAAGAGACTCAGCATGTGTTAGAAGCCATTAATTTAGAAAATTTTTTCCCTGGAGGTAATTATCAATTATACGTTTATATATATATATATATATATATATATATATATATATATATATATATATATATATATATTATGTCTATACCATATCTAATTATTCATTAATGTTTCAGAAAATATCATTGAACAATTATTATCGCCATTAACTTTAAACAGAATTGTACATATTTTGGAAAATTCTCCAGCCATAGTCGTATTCGGTCAAGACAATAAATCTAAAGCAGCTTTGATAAATAATTTATTTTCTACTGAAGTTTTACCAGCGTCTAATGGCTTATGGAGGTGGATCAAATTTAGTCACGGTCAGACGAATCATGCCAATCTTACATTGGGTCTTGAATATGAGATTGTGGTAAAATTGCAAGCCAACGAAAAACCGTGGAGTACAATTCCTATAGAGGATTTGACTAAATCTGGAAATGAAGATATTGTTTGTCCAACTGTTCTTGAAGTCAAACTTGATTCAAATATATTGAAAGATGGCGTTCAAATTTTTGTTGTTCCAAATAATGGAGCAGTTAAAATTCTTGCTAAGGGAACCCTTGGCATTTTACCAATATTTCTTTACGCCTTGGGTGATCAACCTTTGTCTGAGCAACAGCTAGAAGAGTTAAGAGACCTAAAAGAAACATATCCTTACAATCCTGTATTATTTATATCGTCGCTTGTAAATATTTCGTTGGATAGCATTAATGCTGGATTGACAGAATCTGAACAACATAGACTTCAAAGTACGATACCTCCATGCGATTCTAATCTATCCAAAGATAAAGATGATGTTGACTTTGATAAAATAAATTCTCTTGGATTAACGTGGCTAGATCAATTAACTAATTTAGGATACCTTGGAATGGAAGAATCTGTTGAAGTTGATCAGTTAACGTGGTTAGTCGGTGGTCAATGTGTTAGTTCTAGCAATATTATAAACTCATCCAAGAAAATGGATAGAATTTTATATTTCGTTAAAGGTTGTCTACAAAGTTATCTTGTTAATGCGAGTAATTATTTAAATGAAGTACATACAACCAGTTTACGTAAATTTATCTTAAGTGCCTTTGATATGGCACGTCAAATTCAGATTACTCCAAGGAGAATACAATATGCCCAACAAAAGGAAAATGAATTGTATGCTAATCTGATGAAAATTGTTAACAATAAACAAGAAGAATTAATGGAATTAATAGAAAATATTATTCAAGAAATGAAAAATGATATATATCTGTCAAATGGAGATTCACAGCAATATCAAAACTTTCCTTTTGGTAACAATGAAAGAGCAGAATGGTCAGTGACGGTGCAAGCGGCCACCTCGGAAGTGCAAAGACTTGTACTTGGACGTTTGCGTGAAAAAGTAGCGAAACAACTTGTTAACTCTGTTAAATGTTTAAGAGAAACATTTATAGGCACATTACAACGGTGCTTATTGAGTTTAGAAAAAAGTTACGATCATGAATCTTCCTTACTGGCTAGTAACGCTTTGAAACAAATACTTTCTGTGGCTTATAACGTAGAACTACATAACTCTTCGCCATCTCTTATGCATTCCTTTCTGGAAAGATTACGGCAACTTTTTAAATCTCTTCCTTTGCCGTGGGCTCCTACCCCAACCTTGGATAAATCTTGGAGGAGAAAAGTTACCATTGACGTTTTAAATTCTCTATCCGCAGCGAGATTATCGAAAACAATTTCAATGCAATTCAGAGACAAATTAAAATCGTCTCACGATGCATTTCAATCGGCCCTAAAGTCCCTTGAAAATCATTATTCTGGAAAGTTAGAAAGGACAGAGGAACAAAGGATAGCCATTAGAAAGTGTCATGCGCCAAAATTAGCTAGATTAGCCTTAGAATCCACATCGATGACTGACGCCGTTCGTTTTGGTATACCACATTATGGTAAAGAAATTGGCCGTGGTCAGTATGGTGTAGTATTTGCGTGCGACGGTTGGGGAGGAGCTCCGGGACCTTGTGCAGTCAAATCCGTTATTCCACCGGATGAAAGACATTGGAACGATTTAGCAATGGAATTTTATTACACCAGATCGATACCGGACCATAAAAGGATCGTTAAATTGAGAGGTTCAGTCATAGATCAAGCTTATGGAAGTGGATACGGATTAGGAACTGCAGTTTTGTTAATTACAGACCGCTTAAGTCGAGATCTGTATTGCGGAATACGAGCTGGATTATCTTGGTTAGAACGTATGCAAATTGCAATCGATGTCTTAGAAGGGATACGTTATCTTCATTCTCAAGGGCTCGTTCATAGGGACATTAAATTGAACAATGTTCTCCTCGATACTGAAAATAGGGCAAAACTGACTGACCTTGGATTTTGTATCACCGAAGCCATGATGTCAGGAAGTATTGTTGGAACGCCTGTTCATATGGCTCCAGAACTTCTATCTGGACATTACGATAGTAGCGTCGACGTATACGCCTTTGGCATTCTTTTCTGGCACATATGCGCTGGGCATGTCAAAGTGCCATATACCTACGAACAGTTTCATAACAAAGAGCAATTGTGGACAAGCGTGAAGAAAGGTAAAAATTATGATTTTTTACATCGTCCTATGTTTTTATATTCTAAAGATCTTTAAATGTTTTTTGTGCGTTTGAAAGGCATTAGACCGGAACGGCTGCCACATTTTGACGACGAATGTTGGAAATTAATGGAGCAATGTTGGGCCGGAGAACCTTCTAAACGGCCATTACTTGGAGCAATACTTCCGGTGCTTGAATCTATTCAACAAAAAGCAGAAAGAGGCAAGTCCTTACAACAACTCAGCGAACTCAAGTTACAAGAAAATTCCACATCCGAAACAGAAAATCCTGCACTGGCACTGGCAGAACCTTATAATCAAAGAGGTGCCATTGTTAGTCCTCCTACTGTTAAACGTAGGAATTTTAGAACAGTAAAACCTCCTGTCTTTCACATGACGAATCTTTTCCAAACGAGTCTTTGTTCAAATCTCTATGTTCAAATGCGGGAGTTTTAAATAATTTTAGTAGTTTGACCTGTTAGTTTCATTTTAAAACTTGATGGAAGTTTCCCCACTTAAATGCATGAGATGTTTGCTTGGAAGATAATCCATTGTTTTTGCATTCATTAATTTGATATATCTATAAATAGTATTTTCTCAATACAGTATTAATCTGGCAAATATAATTAATAAATTTATTTATCACGTGGAATGCAAAATACGACATCTCTTTTTATGTACCATCATGTTTATTTAGCTTTTTTTATTATTCAATGATATTTTTTAAATTGACTGATTATCCTAACCATCTCCTGCCTTCAAATATGTTATTTGTCATGATAAATGAATATCTGCTATAACAAATGAATATTGATATCAAATAGAAAAAAAACAAACACTCTCTCTCTCTCTCGCTCTCTCTCTTTCTTTGTAATGTATATTCGTTGTTGAAAAATAAATAAAGATTTCCTATTTTGTATTAATATTTGCATACTATCATTTGGCCTTTTAATTATCCAATATATAAGATCACAAAATTTACGCGAACCACTTAAGTTTTAATGAATTTCATGAAAAATTTATAATATTCTGTATTAATTTCAGATAACGAATTATGCAGAATCCAAGGAGTAGTAACAACACAATCGAATTTAAAAAGATAAAACTGTTAATGCATCTGGAGAAGACACCTGTTTATCTTACGATCAAATAAAATACTAAAGTTATAACTTAATGAAGTATAAACTTCAATAGTATGATACTTAATAGTTTTATAAGATGTAGAAATAAATGAAGAGATTATCTCTGGAGGTACGTAAAACTAATTTTTCTTAATGTTATACAAAATAATATATAGGGAAAAAAAATTTTTAGATATAAATTAGAGGCCCACGATCTTATAAATGAAAGGTAAATCATCTATTATTATTTATTAAATAGAAAAAAATATTCAATATATTTTAACGTATTTATCGTTGAATTCAACAAAAGATAACGTGTTAGTTATATTTTATAATTAACATTAAAGTAATTGTATATTGGCGACGTAACATTTATATTACTTTCATATATAATTAAGATATTCAAACTAATAAGTCGAGATTAATCTTTGCTTTCTCTAGATCATGCAGAAATTTATAAAATTCAGGGATACTCATCTCGATGAAGTGATCTTTTATTCTGTTACCTTCATCGAGACATAACTTCAGCTGCAAAAAAGATTTGCCAACTTTGTCCGAATCACTACTTGCTGCGGTTACTGAAAAAAAATTA
The DNA here is from genome assembly GCA_911387935.1 of Dolichovespula saxonica. Taxonomy (NCBI): domain Eukaryota; kingdom Metazoa; phylum Arthropoda; class Insecta; order Hymenoptera; family Vespidae; genus Dolichovespula; species Dolichovespula saxonica. The sequence continues at coordinate 3,122,333 of OU426998.1, read as the reverse complement.
ATTTAAAATTACAAGACTAATAATATAATTTATTATTTAAGTATTTTACCAATTATACTAATTTCCGATAACAAGCATTGTTACTTAAAATGTATATTCTTTTTATAATTCTTTCGAGGAACATATATCGAACGTAATAAAAAATGCAATTAGTCATTTACAATAATCAGACGATTAAGAATTAAAACGTTGTTGTTACATTCATAATTTCAATATTATAGTGTATGAACGATTTTTTTTTTTTTTTTTAAATTATTATCATCCTTTGTTTTTGAGGTTAGTTATTCTTACCACCAAATCTCCAAGATACATCAAGTATTTTGCTGATCGTTTTTTCCATTTTCTGTAATAAATATTAATTTTTCTAACTTAACAGTTTTGCAAATGCTTAATTTACACATTTAAAAATAGCCATTAAGGAACAAATAAAAATGGAAATTTTTGATAAGAGACGGAGTTAAGAACAATTCACAATTGTCGGATCAGTATACGATAACATTCCAAATAAATACTAAGATATGATGAAAATAATTAGTTATTGATTATTAAAATAAAATTCGAAGAGATGCGTCGTCGTCCTTATGAAATAGTATCTCGAGCTCTAAATATGTGACATTAAATATTATTTGTCACAAAATATATATACATACATATACATGCACGCGTAACACAATTAAGGTTAGTATGGATTTAAAGCAGAAGTTTGTTTACTAGACTGACTCACGCTTCGATATGTTTCGATATCTTTTGTTTATATACTTCTTCGATGGCGGTCGCATGTGTCACTCAACGATCGACGCAGTAATACAACGCAGAACCTGTGCGCATTTATTTTACGATACACATATATAAAGAATAATAAATCTAATCGATACATATAATAACTAATATATATATATATATATATATATATACGACAAGAACAAGATTTTGTAGAATATGTCAAAAATAATAATTACCGAATACTCTATCTCTTATAACATACCATTATAGTTATATTCTCATATAACATACGTGTACGTACGCATATATTTTTTCCACTTCTTCTTATCATTGTTCCTATTGCAATGTTAAAAAGTACCTTTCCTCTCTCGCATAATTGATCGGATTTTTAAGATAAATGGGTTATAAAGTTAATTCCCCCCAAATAAAGTTAATCTTGCCCTCCAAAAAAATGGCCCCTAACGAAGTTAGCCCCGCCCCTTCAAAGTTGAACACGTACCCTCAGAGTTAGTCACGTTTTCTGTTTGCTTAGGCCCATCCCTCCAAGTTGGTCATACCCTTACAAATTTGACTCCACTCTCTAATTGGTAAGACCCATATCTTTTCCATAATTAACCCCATCCAGTCCAAGTAAATTTCTTCGTTATCCATTGACGATAAATTAGATTCTTCGGATAATTCCTGATGGCAAACAGATCCTGTTTTCCATTATTCAGTAAGGTTGGAAATTGCTTGACCGAATTATAATAAAATGAATTTTTTTTCCTTACTAACCGATGGTAAAATAGATTCTTTTATGCGGAGAGATACTTTATAACCTTCTATCTTTTCTACAGTCATTACTTAATCGCTAAAAACAGGACTCGACTGTTCCGACATATCGATACTCGGGTACATCGACAAAATCGATACATGTATACATCGATATATGTATTTTTCTTCACATTCTTACAAGACTAGTAACATAGTTATTTTCTCTATTCGATACGTTTGTGAAATTAGAATATATTTCTTTCAATCGTTATTAAAACTGGAATCTACTATTGCCAACGTTGGTAGGACTGGAATTTGCTACATTACCAGTATATTGGTAAAAGAGCAATTCATTATTAGTGATCATCTACCTGTCCGTCACGATAGAATTTCATTATTATCGACATTTGGTTCGACGAAAGAAAAATCTACCATTCCCGGCACATATTGTTGTTTCGGTATTAGTTTCGTTACTTATCCGCAACAGCGTACGATAAAATCTATATATATATATATATATATATATATATATATATATATATTATTGAAGACTATATTATATATTATATTATAATAACTTAAGTTACTATATCATAATAATAAGTAATAATAATATTACTCGATAATAATATTATTAATTATAGTATTAATTATTCAAGCTTATTTGTATGAAAAGGAGAGCTGGCATTTTTATTGATCGAAATACTAACAGTAAACTAATTTGAAATCAATCAAAGTCATCGCAGTACCTTCTTTGCTTATACCGTACTTCTTGAATTAAATTATCTTATATAAAAGGGAGATCAAAATTGTTAACTTTGTGATGTTAAATCAACTGTACGACTTTTAATTTAAATATTAAAATGAGACCTTGTGCATCATCCTTGTACATCAGAAACATCCCAGAATTATATCTGGACTTGCCGTTGACGTAAACCATTATAAAACCAGAGGCTATGAACAACTCTAAAAGGCCAACAGAATTAAATTACAATTTTAACTAAGTCCGACTTTTCTTGTTACGAAAAATAGAAAGGAGCTTTTTCTAAATGAAAATGTAGATACATAAAAGATAACGTTTCGTATTTTTGTAGTTACTATTGCGAATGTGTAAAAGGGTGTACGAGAATTTAAAACCCGTATACGCGATCCTTTTTAACGAAATAACATAAAAATGCAACTCCATATATTATTCGGAGTAACATTTGTTCTTTATACATTTCAAGTCTTTCTACGTTTCACCGTTCGTTCTGTCCAATGAAAACCTGCAAACAAAATTTACATAAAAAGATGGCATATGTATTTTAACATGCATTCACATAATATTTTATATGAAGTCGATATAAAACATTCGAAATCCGTAAATGACCATCCTGTGTCTTGCGGCACTTGTTATCCTTAATTTGATTTATGTACATTCTGTCTTATAGGGGCGTGGTAGTAGTTCTATCCGACGCCATTTCCTTCGAAATAGGCGATACTAATTGAACGTCGTTATCGTGCGATTGAATTCGTAGACCCAAATTCGAATTAATTGCCATCTTATTTTATTACGATATCGATCGCGTATATTTACGACGCACGGGAAATAACGTCGAAAACACCTTCGCATTTTGTCTTTCCTCGGTAGGTCCACGAAAAGAATCGAATGCCATTAGAGAGGTTACTACTCCTTCATGATGGAATTGTAAGTATCAACTAAGGCTTATCTATGCTTGACATATCGGTAAATAAAATATAAACGAAACAGAAACGAGAAAATACGAAGAATAAGTAAGAAAGAGAAAGGGAAAGAAAATGGAATCGAGGAAGTTTGTTTCCTCGAGGCTGAATTTTAAATACCGAGTAAAGCTCATCTGTTCTTGACAGATCAATGAGGATAAATATAAGAGAGTAAAACTGAACAGAAAATAGCGAGAGCAAAAAGAAAGTAAGGGAGGAAGGTAGAGATAAAGGAAGTCGAGAAAGAACGTAATATATATTTTCATATACCTGTGCGCGCGTAAGTTGATATTCTTTCTCTACAAAGCATTCCAATCGAAAAGGATTTTATACTCCAGAGGAGAAACAAAAGAGCGAGGAAAAATTTTTATTAAACGGGATTTGTTTCGTTCCTACGCTCTCTATTTCTCTCTCTCTTTCTTCCTTCCTTTCCCTCGGGATTTATTTTATAATATTATTCTTTTGTGATAAAGGTTGAACTTTATAAATATATTTATATCGTCTTATTATTACATTCTAAAGAATTATCATCTTGTTATTGCGTTCTACGAGTTTTTAATTTTAATCGTTTGTTTGAAAGGAGTTCAGTCAGCATACCTACTTCTCTTTGATGGTGACTATAGGAAATTATTGGAGCAAATGTTAACGTAGGAAAGATTCTAGTAAAATTCTTGAAGAAATTCTTCCATCTCTGAGAAATTCTTCCGTCTTAGCGAAATTCTTACATTGCTCGAAATTATTGAACGAGAAGGTAAATCTTTGGAATGACTCGGGAATCTTAAGGTACAAGAGAATTCTCTTCGCGAATTGAAAAACTCTGTACTGACGTTAACAGAAAGTGGTAATCTAAAAGATGTCATTGATAATACTTCTCTTGTTTAACCTAAAACTTTCAAGAAATGAAACGTCTTTTGTTTCGTAGGACAAATCTTATTTAACCCTTAAGCGTTCGTTTAAATCTGTTCAGACAAATATGAAAGTTTTAATTTATTTTAGTACTTTAACCTGTTAATTACTTTATAACTTCGTGAAAGTTCTTTACCCGAGATAGATTCTCTGATACGCTCCGATGATAATCCATTATTTTTGCTGTCACCGAGTATATATTTCTGTAAATCGTATTTTCTCAATACAGTATTAAGCCGGGAAATACAATATGAAATTATTTATCTCATAATGGGTAAAGCGCATCTCTCATATTTAACATTTATTATTTTTCACTTTATCAGTTATTACTCAATATTTGTCAAATTGATCGATTATGAGAAATCTCTCTCGTTGGTGAATATTTTATTTGCCAATTATCACATGTTATAATAAATGAATATTGATATCGGAACAAAAATGCAACGGCATGCTCTTTCTCGGTAATGCATTATTCGTTCATAATTAAAGGGGGTTAAAATGTTATATTCTTTATTAATACTTGCGTATTATCACTTGGCGTATAAATTATACAATATATAATATCATAAAATTTTTTCTAGACAGCCAGATCCCATCGGACCACGGAAGATGTTGATTCTATTAACCTCGAAATTTGATCAGATAATATACCTCGAGTCAACTAATGTGCTCGTGGGTTGGCTTTTTCAAACCCTAAAGCCAGTGGAGCCGACGTGGGATGCTCAGTCTATTATACCTAATGGATAGATTATATGTCAAGAGTTTCTGGATACACCGACGGAGGAATAAATAACTCTCTCTTGGTTATAGGGAAGGTTGACAGATTTGTCTAGAAAAAGGGGATATTAATATTTCGCTCAGCGTTTCGGGCAGCAGTAAGAACAATGTATCTAACGAACTACCAAAATAGGGGCGCGTACCTGCGAGCTTCAATATTCCGTGCTTCCACCCACTGCGTATGGATTTTTTCGGTGTGGCGTCATTCCTGTGCATTGTGTCGTTTTTCCATACGAACAAGAAGTGCTAACAAGAAGTACTAACAAGACGCAAACCACGTTTAAAAAATTATCAACCCAGATCCATGGCAGCCGTGGTAAAATTTTTAATTGGTTGCCAAAAGATAGGAAAAAGCTTGCAGGCGCTGAAATGTATATTCCTTGTTAAAAGAGAAATAAAAATATATTAACGTGCTATGCATTATCATTTGCCCCTTTAATTATTTAGGATAACGAGGAGAACAAACATATGCAATTAATATAAATTTTAATTAATTTCGTAGAGATTTATAATATTCTGTATTGATTTCAGATAATGGATTATACGATATGCTCCGGAATTATGAAAATTCACGTTCATGGATTGTTAATACGAACGGAAAAGATATCTGTTGGACTTAAAATAAGGTATAGTATTTAGGTTGCAGGAACATGGGCGAGTTTTAATTATTTTTTAACATGTCGGAACGAACGAAAGGATTTTTCTCTGAGGGTACGTAGTATTGGTTTCTCTTGATATACGTAATGGAGTACATTTTAAAACGCAAATAAAATTAATTAAAACGTGCTTGCGAAAATAAAAGGGGGAAAATCGAAAACGTGAAATATACATACGAGAGGTAGCGAAAGCGTGGGAGCGCGGGAGAGCGGGAGATATCGACGCGGTATACGTGCTTTCCATTTATCTCTCAAATGAATCTCCCTTCGATGTTAATTAATATCGACAAATAATATTTGCTCCATTTATGAGTATAAACTCTAGATGAAACATCGAAGGTAGATAAGCGTATTTCTGTTGTAAATCTTTGATTGGCTCGCAAACCGGTCTACTACGTCGATCAAATTTGATGATGATTTAATGCATAAATTCATAGACGATTTACCCCGTTAACTTCCTTCAAATTAATTTCGCATAAATTCTCTCTCGGGTATGAAATAATAATGTTCGCGTTGACGTAGAAATCGGGTAAATCGGAAGAATACAATTTGCTCGGTCTACCGATCAATTCGCCGCATTAATTTTACGCTTCCTATCTCCATCATTTGAGTTATTGGCGGTAATACGATTGGACATGCTGAAGGGATTAATTTTAACGCAATTACGATCAATTAATATTTACACGAGGTAAATATTCGAAATTCTAATACCATTCGAATGTAGTTATGCGGTGATCGTTGAGAACGGAGCACAAAGTAACTAGCTTAACGAGGGAGTTACCTTTGAAATAACCATTAGCGAGACGAGCGTAACCGGAAGGGATTATGATTGGTTAACTATTGTGATCGAATATGTGCATTCGCATGAATTCCCGCGGGTATTATCTTTTTTATTTATTTGTCTATTTTTTGCCGTTTTTTATTCCCTTTTATTTTATCGCCTCGTCGATATTCGAGTAAATGCGAATTATATCAAACGGCTGAACAACGATCGAATAAGGATTTTATCGATAAATGCATTTACGCTTTTGTCCACGATAAGCTTAAAGGAGAGAAATAGAAATAGAAATAGAAATAGAAATAGAAACAGAAATAAAAACATAAATAGAAATAGAAATAGAAATAGAAATAGAGATACAAATAGAAATAGAAATGGAGAAAGGAAAAAAGGAGTTAACATCATTCGAGTGGTTACGGACTCCTTTATGGCGGGAACTTTAAACAACGGGGCTCAAGTGAGTAACGTTATTTTCGATAAATCTTCTGGAAGTTCTCGTAAGTACGCTCGACGTAGAAGTGAAGAAGTGGATAGGGGAAGAAAAAGAGAGGAAGAAATAAAAATATAAAGTGGAGGAAAGTGAGAGAGAGAGAGAGAGAGAGAGATAGAGAGTGTGTGAAAGAGAGAGAGAGAGAGAGAGAGAGAAAGAGAGAGAGAGAGAGAGAGATAGAGAAAAGGAAGGAAAAAAAAGAGAGAGAAAAAGGAAGCTAAAAAGACGAGGGTGTTTGGAAAACCGTTGGAAACTAATAAAACGCATACTGTTCCTTTGTGATAGCGGTTACTGTGTATGTATGTACGTACGTATGTATCTATCTATGTATTTATGTATTTATGTATATCCCGGTTTATGTGTACGTTTCTATATAAGTCTTACGTTGTATTGGCGCCCAACCACAAGTGACTTACTGCCGCTTGAAGTAAATTTGCGAAGGAAGGGTTTGTTTCTTCGCCGTTAAGACGTTATAAATTAGGAAAGAGAGACTTGACAAGGGTATCGACTATAGTCCATTCGCGGTAAAGGTTAGTTAAAGGACGATAAAAATCTTTAAGAGAGAGAGAGAGAGAGGGAGAGAAATTTTAACCTTCAATTCCCTCGTCACGTAAAGCCACACATAAAACGCGCGCGCGAACCCACGTATATTTTTCTTCCTCGTCGTCGTCTTTCCACTTCGTACCTTTATTTTTTTTTTATTTTTACTTTTAATACGACTTTTCCTTAATAAAAAGTATTAACTTTGACGTAAGTCCTATTAAAAGAGAGGAAAAAAAAATAAAAAAAAAAATAAATAAATAAATAAAGAAAGTAAGGAAGGAAGGAAGGAAGGAAGAAAAGAAAAAAATTAAATAAATCGATCAAGACGACGACGTTACCTCCCATTCGGATATGAAAAGCGATTAAGACAAATTCGATTACTTTTATCCTTTCTATATTTGATTGATATACGACGCCTACGTACAATACACACACACACATATATATATATATTTGTATTGTACATACGTAGCCATTTTTCGTTTTTTTGTTCTTTTTTTTTTCTCTTCTCCTTTTGGAAAAATCCATCAGATAAGAATTTCGTTCTCCCGAAGGGAAATAAACAAAAAAACATATTTATGAAATGACGCACTTGGTTTTTTTCTCCTCTCTTTTTATATCTATCCTTCTCTCTCTTTCTCTCTCTCTCTCTCTCTACCTCCATTTTCCTTTTCATTTTATAATTTCACTCTTTTGGATTCGAGTATGCTTGGTCCATAACTTAGATATTTTTTGAAAAGTGCGAATACTTTGTCTAAACCCGCGCTTACGAGAGAGACAGAGAGAGAGAGAGAGAGAGAGCGAGAGAGAGAGAGAGAGAGATAGAGATTCGTTGGACATACCGTACACGGGCCAGAGGCATAATAAATATAAATGTAGGTACATGTCCGCGGCAAAGTGGAAATAATACCCTTAAACGTAACCATTTTAAGAAAGCGTACCGGCGTACCTTCCATAGGAGGTGTCACTACGATAAGAGATGAAAAATTGTATGCCCGTGAAATAAATACGTCCTCCTAGAATTTTCTTCGCTCGAAAGGAAAGAAGACGGACAACCTCAGAGATTTCTATCTCTCTCTTTCTTTCTCACATACATCCCACCCACCCTCTATACCACCCTCTATACCACCCTCTCTCTCTCTCTCTCTCTCTCTCTTTATCTATCTCTCTATCTCTATCTAACTCTCTTTATTCATGCGACGAAATGTAATTTCACTTTCGCCTTTCGCAAAGTGCCCCGGACAAAAAGCAAAACGTGATACCTTTTAAATTCATTACTTTTTTTATTATTATTTTTTTTTGTCCTTCTTTTTATTTTTTTTTTTTTTTAATGTATATCTATATTATATATGAATATGTATATATATATATATATATATATATATATAGTTATGTTATAATGTATCGTAACTTCGATGACATCGATTTTCCTCGTACTTTTTCTCCTACGAGACGTAACAAACGATTTCTATGGAAATAACTATTTTATCGGAAACGATAACTCGTCCACGCGCCGACGTTCTCTATTTAAATATCTCGCCGTATTTCGATATCTCTCCTATATATATATATATATATACACGAAAGCGTGAATTTCATCAAAATTTGTCTCACTTTGTTTCTCTTTCTCTCTCTCTATCTATCTATCTATCTATCTCTCTTTCTTTCTTTCTTTCTTTTTCCCTTCGATCAAAGCAAAGTACCTTTTTTTACAGGTACGAGCTTATAAAGTTTCCGTCTCTATAATTAAGTTGTAAAAAGTTATTTCGATTAAGTTTGCCCACCTTTAATCATATAAGTCGTTTCCTCTTTCTCTCGCGTTTCTTTTCCCTCCTCCTCCTCCTCCTTTCTTTTCTTTCTTTCTTTCTATCTTTTCATTTTTTTTCTCTTTCTCTTGTCTCCCCCTTCTCTCTTCAACCTCGCACTCAATTAACCCTATTAAACGCGAGAGACTGTTGTGTCTCATCGAGGTATCGGTGTTCTATAGGTGACGATATCTTATTAAGTACTAGCGCATGATTTACCCGTAACTTAGGCGAACGAGCTGAACGGAGACGAATGTCTCCGCGAATAGGGGGAGGTGGAGGTGGAGGGGGTGGTGGAGGGGGTGAGGGTTGGAAATGGTTACTGTTACCCTAGGTCCTCGGGATCTCGCCTTCGCGTTAGAACCTAAAGCCAATACCAGACTAGCATAGTAAGTACACCTAAAGAGCTACCTAACGAGCTATAACTTTTTCGTGCCGGTATGTAACTTGCCTGAAAGTTACGAAAATGGGGCCGGAACTTGCGGGCGTAGACTTTAACCAACGGTTTTCTAATTTCGTAAGGCACCAACGAACGTTCCCGTCGTACTCTCGGTCAAATCGTTGCTCCGACATTTCCACCTCCAATCCTATCCCTCCCCTCTCAATTGTTTATTTACTGCTTCTTTTTTTTTTTCCCTTAATTACTTCCTTCTTTTTCTCTTTGCGTATTATTATTTTTTTCCTTTTTCATATCAAATCAAACGAGCCTCGATAAACTTCTACTGATGAGGAAATATTATCTTCTTTCTCTCTCTCTCTCTCTCTCTCTTTGCATTTTATTTCCCATTACTTAACTGATTTATAATATCCAGAACCATCTCGTATAAAAAATATTTCTTCTGTTTATGCTCCACGTGTGATTTTAACAAACTCTTTCGCGTGTACGGATAAGAGAAAAGAAACCATGTGATGTTGGCATAATTAGGACAGAGAGTCATTAGGACGGACAAGTAACGGGTAGGAACATGTGTATATTTGTACGCGGATACGTACGTATATATATATGTGTGTGTGTGTGTGTGTGTGTGTGTGTGTGTGTGTGTGTATATACATACGTATTAAATCATAAGAGGAGGCAAAACTACGTCAGGTTTGAGCTGCTTTAGTAATAAGTTAACTAAGTTTCTACGCGCGTAGTTGCTAAAGGGGATTACCGTCGAGTTATTATAATTGCGATGCATAAATATCATCTTCCTTGTCTCACTCATTCTTTCTTTCTATCTTTCTATCTATCTATCTTTCTTTCTCTTTCCTTTTCTTCTACATAACATCGACCTCCCTTCCTCCCCTCCCGTCCTTTCTCGCGAATAATTTCGTATCGGCGACTAGTACTACTAGATACTTGAATAGCGTGATTTCATTTGAAATTCTTTCGATAATTAAAACTTGTTATTACTCGTTTCCAATTTTTAATATCCCTTCTGCTCTTTCATTCATTAATTCGCAGTAGAGAGATGCCCTTAAACCTTAGCCCCGGTGATTCAGAAATTAGGTCACCTTCTTATTCGAGTGCCTCGCGAGGAAATATCCGATAACTTTAAATCTTTCCTTTGGTTTTGGCGACCGACCGTTCTCCGAAGTTCACTTTTCTTCTTCTTCTTTTTCTGCTTTTTCCTCCTTCTCCTGTCTTTTTGGTTATTTTCTCTCTCTTTTCATTTTCGTCTCTCGTTTATTTATCGTTATTATTTTTATCATCATCATCGTCGTCATCGTCCTCATCATTATTATTATTATTATTATTATTATTATTATTATTGTTATTATTATTTTTTTTGGGGCTCATCCTCGATCCCGTTCTCGGGTTTATCGAAAAAACTTTCTCATACTAAAATTACGTAGTACGTACGTACATGTAAACCTCTGTGTGTGTTTATACAGATACCCGTTATTTCTAACGTTTCGTTAAGTACAAATAATGCGATAGGACGTGATAAAGTTGAAAGAAAGGGATTAAAGCTTTTCTCTGGGAACGTGCAAATTGTAATACGTGAGAAAGAAGTAAAAAAGAAAGTGAGGGAGATAGGGTGAGAGAGGGAGGGTCGGAGAGGGAGGGAAAGGAAGTAATATGGAAAGAAGAAAAGATAAAAGCATGGAAAATCTCTCGGCCACGTCGCCGGTAGTGGATGCCTCATTAAAGCGCTTCGTTTCTAGTAGATCCGACGGATATAAACTTATTATCTTCGGTTACAGATCTCTACGTCCGGAGACGAGGATTTTAGCCATTGTTATGTGCTAATGATTCAAGTGCACGATCGACGATATTGCGACTTATCATTAAGGAGTATCTCTCACTTTACCTATAGAGACAAATATATAATACATATGTACGTACCTATGTACCTACGTATGTATATATGTACAAACCGAAAAATCATCTCCTATTTCGTTCTATCACGAAAATCAGCTTACAATATCCCCCGATAAGTTGTCCTCGTTAATTAAACTAAAGCCGCGTCGCGCTAAATTGGTCATTATCAGACCTACGAAGTTTTACGTAAGTCCTAACTATAGTTACACTAATATTACTATATACTAAATACCTTCAGGTATATAGTATATAGTATATAGTATATAGTATATAATATATATATATATATATATATATATATATATATATACGCACACATATGTAGATATAACACCGAGTAAAGACTTTATTACTGCATGGAGGTCGACTATACAGATTTCGAACGTTTAATAAAATACAAATTGTTCTCGTGCAGAAACTTTGAAACGCATTTTCGAGTTGAAAACTATCGACTCGAAAATTTTCAACGAAAAATCGAAAAAAAAAAATATATATATATATAACAGAAAAACAAAAAGAAATAGAGCACCATTTCATGGGGAAATAAAAATCAAATTTTCAAATGAGATACGTCACTTAATTCCCGCTGTCATTTATGCGTTTTAAGGGAGTGTTGTCAATTCCCTTAAAGGGAATAGCCTTGAGTGAGCGAATTTATTAAAAGGACCTGTCTCTCCCTTCCGAAAATAAAATCGTTCTGTTTCGGGCATATTAAGACAAAATTACGAGATTTTATAAGAATTCTAGTGGATATTTTTCGCTTGGGAATATGTTTTACGACCAGACAGATACAACAGTTTTATTTTATTTCTTCCTTACTTTACTTTTCTCCTTCCCTTTTTTATTCGTTTATTTTCTAAACGCACCTTCTTTTTTGTTTTTTACATCTATTCTCCATGTTTTTCTTTCTCGCTTTTGTTGTTGCTGTCGTCGTCGTCGTCGTCGTCGTCGTCGTCGTCGTTGTTGTTGTTGTTATTGTCGTTTTCGCCGTTGTTGTTGTTGTAAGGAATATAGATAGATAGATAGAAGCGCGTTCTCGCGTCGGATTTCGTGACCGTTTTTGAAGCGAATTTCGAGTTTTCGATGGATTAGGATTCCAGTAGGTTATATCGATTTTCCATTGAAATGGTTTGAGCTATCCGATTTATATCAGATTTATTCTATAGGTTGAATCGGTGTGAGCGACGTGGTATCGAAAAAAAAGTATCTTTAGTATCGATATCTAACGAAAGGTATAATGAAAAAGAAAGGAAAGGAAAGGAAAGGAAAGGAAAGGGCGTGGGAGAGAAAGAGAGAAAAAAAAAAAGGAAGAAAAAAGAAACGAAATAAAAGAGAAAAGATATTTCTAATAGAAATTTATCGTTTTACGGAGAAGATAAAGCATACATCCTTTACGATCTTTATAGATTCGAGAAAATCTATCCCATATTTTTCAACGAGATACGTATACACGCTTCTAGACGCACGAATATAACCCGTCGGGTAGTCGTACATTCGCGAGAACGCATCGACGGTTAAATTCAATCCGTGCACGTCGCGATTATTCCTTTTTTTTCTTCTTTTTTGTGTTTACGATTAACGTTAATGGAATGTGGATCTGTAAATCGGAATCGGGATTATCGAAATTTCGTAAAACACCGTCGTATATGAATGGATAGGCCTTTTTATATCTGTTTTAAGAGAGGATCGAAAGGAAAAATTGTTGGTAATGGAATGAAAAGACAAAAAGAAAGAAAACGTCGAAACATTTTAAGGCATTAACCGTGGAGAAAATTTTCTTTTATAGAGGGGGACGAAAAAAAAAAATATATATATATATATACATATAACAAAAAAAAAAAAAGAAATTAGAACGATGACAACAAGAAAAGACAACGAACAATCCGATCCCTCCTTTAATTTCGTTCGTTTCTCCGTATATCTTCCTCATTTTCCTCTTCCTCCTCATCCTCGTTTACTTTTCTTTGAGGAAATGTTTTATTTCTTTTTTCTTTTTTCTCTCTTTTTTTGCTCGCCGTTAGGCTCCGATCGTGCGTGAAATAATTTTCTCAAGTATTCCGTGGATTTTTCCCCTTCAATCTTTTCTCTTAATGAAAATCTTAACTTTCCTTATACCCTACCTTTCACCTTATCTATGTCTCTCTCTCTCTCTCTCTCTCTCTCTCTCTCTCTCTCTCTCTCTCTCTCTTCGATTTAGTCTTTTCTGTTTTCGCAAGTAGATTTCAAGATGCATTAGACAGAGGAGGTACGTGATTTTAAAATATTATTTGTGTTATCATCGAATAAGGATATATTACAGAGTATCGACATTCATACATACATACATATATATATATATATATATATATATATATATATATATATATATATACATATATACATACATACATACATAGATGGATATCGAATAGTAACATTTACATACATATATACAAATGTATGTACTACATGTTAATGGGTATATCTTCTTCTCTTCTCCTTTCATCCTCTCAAAACGCCCCCCTCCCCTTCCTCTCAATATACGTATATAATATTATCATAATAAAGTATTTATATGATTTCGAATAGCGTTACTTACAAGTTTCGATAGCATATTCCCATATTATCATTCTCGTTGGTCACTCTACACAACGTTTATCGTATTTCATAAGTAACTACCAATCGATATCGAAACATTTCTATATACATATATGTATATATATATATATATATATATATATATGTATGTACAGATAGGTACATATGTACTCGACAAACCGAGTAAATTTCATAATCGGAAATATCTCTACGGAATTATTGATATATTTTATTCGATGGAACCGGACGTTCTCTGCTTGAATTGAAAAATTCTTAACGAGTTCTATCACTCGTATATAAACGTGATATAGAAAATTTTTCAGAATATATCC
>OU426998.1:3080463-3105463 GCA_911387935.1 Dolichovespula saxonica | reverse complement strand
CTCTTACTCCTATAACGTCCAAAAAGAGAGAATAAAACGAATGAAAGAGTAAGATATATGTCTACACACACACACACACACACACACACACACATATATATGTATGTATATAAAGTACGCAGGCCTGAATTGTATCGATATAGTAAAATTCGACTTTTCTCGAATAGTAACATTGGCCGAATTTGAAACAGTCGTCGGTATTACTTTCGAAATCTAGCCCGAAGAAGAAACGTTGAAACGGCTAAATCTCGCGTCGTTTCTAAATCTTTCATGGAAAAAGCTGCGGGATAAGCCGGTAGCCGATGTTCTCTCTCTCTCTCTCTCTCTCTCTCTCTATCTCTATCTCTCTCTATATCTCTCTATCTCTCTCTCTATCTCCACGCGGTAAAGTTGAAAGGACAAGCACACTTCGTTTTCGCGCTTTCCTTTTTCACTCGGTTCCCTCGTTTTCTTTTTCTTTTTCTCTTTCTCTCTCTCTCTCTTTTTTTCCTTTCTTTTCTTTTTTTTCTTTTTTATTTTCGAATCCAAGAGAGCTTCCTTTCTAATACCGTACTGTCGACGACGTCATAAGAAAACTGTCTCTTAAGGTCAGCCATTATGTACGTGCCTAAAGAGTTTCTGAATCGTTGCCGGGCGAAATGAAGAAAAATTAGAAAAAAAAAATGAGCTGGTATAGGTAGAAATAAAAGTTAAGGGTGGAAGTTAGAGGAACGTTAATTATGTAAATAACGTGTACACGCACACACACACACACACACAAACATTATGCGGGGCGTGACTTTACGTACCTATCGCTTTTGTGTACAAAATTATTTTTCAAAAAAGATTTCGTACACGTCGTTCAAAGAAAGCGAGTAATAACGACATGAAGAGAGAGAGAGAGAGAGAGAGAGAGAGAGAGAGAGAGAAAATTTTTCCGCCAATCTTTACTTTAACCTGCCACCCACACCCCCTCCCGCCCAGATGACTTTTTTTTCATATATTCTCTACGTAAGCAATCGAGACAACCGAGCGTTTTCATTTAAAGATCTCAATTTATACGTGCACTTAACATTAATATATAATATTAAAAAAGTAAGGAGAATTTCTCTTTAAAGAAAAAAAAAAAAAAAAAAAGCGTCATTTGAAAAGACTTGTATCTCGTAAGAGACGCTTAAGAAATGTATATATATATATATATTTTTTCTCTTATTAAATTTAATTTATATATTAAATTGACTTACACGTTTCGCAAGCGCGCATATATATAACTATTATTACATTATTATATATATATATATATATGTATAACTAGAAGAGAGGGAGAAAGAGAGAGAATAAAACACGTAAAATATTTCATTTTGACGTTATATTAAAAAAAAAAAAAAAAAAAAAGAACAAGAAATAACTATATACTCGTGGCTAATGGAAGGAAATAGAATACCAACCAAAACTGATATCCCACGTATGTAGATGCATGTCGGAAAACAAAACCAAAACTTAACAGAAAGATAAACAGATAAACAGACAAATTATTCAATTTGTATTAGCCTTAGGTTAGTATTCGAGATAGATCATGAGGAATGGAATAACAAGAACAAAATGATTTAGCATAAACTCACGAAATTATAATACACCGTGTATGCGTGCGTATGTCTATATATATATATATATATATTTATATATAATATTATCGCGAATCTCGCATAGAATTTTAGGACGACGAAAAAGAGTCACGAAGAGAGAGAGAGAGACAGAGAGACAGAGAGACAGAGAGAGAGAGAGAGAGAGAGAGAGAGAGAGAGAGATCGTTCTCTTTCGCTTTAGAAAAAAAAAAAGGAATAATAAAAAAATGATGTTCCCAAATGATCCAGAGAGAAACGCGTCACTATCTGCCCTTTCTCAGCGCCTTTTTGTTTTAATTTCGTAAAGGTAGAGAAGGCTGGCCGATAGTAGAGCAGCGCACGGACACACCATCGCCATGCTCGATTCTCCCTTCTTACTCTCAGAACACCTCCCACCCATTCTCTCTCTCTCTCTCTCTCTCTCCCTCTCCTCTCCTCTGCTCTCCTCTCCTATGCCCTGCTATGCTCTGCTCTCCTCTCCTATGCCCTGCTCTGCTCCGCTCTCCTCTCCTCTCATCTCCTCTCCTATGCCCTGCTCTGCTCTCCTCTCCTCTCCTCTCCTCTCCTCTCCTATGCTCAGCTCTGCTCTCCTCTCATCTCCTCTCCTCTCCTATGCTCTGCTCTCCTCTCCTCTCATCTCCTCTCCTATGCTCTGCTCTCCTCTCCTCTCATCTCCTCTCGTCTCCTCTCCTCTCATCACCCTCTCCTCTCCGTCTCTCCCTCTTCCTCTCTACACACCCTAGTTCTCTCTCTCTCTCTCTCTCTCTCTCTCTCTCTCTCTCTCCCCTTTCTATCTCTGCCTCCTTTACTTCCCTCAGCATCCTCAGCCTCGTGGGAGTCGCGCGAATCCTACCACCGTGGTTTTCACCAATGTGGATACTATATGAAAGAGAGAAAGAGAAAGAGTGAGAGGAGAGAGCTTGGGAGAGAAAGAGAGAGAGAGAGGGCTGGAGGGAGATATATAGAGATATATATATATACACGGATACCCAGATACCCAGACACACCTATATACGTATATATATGCCCTCTCTCCTCATCTTCTCCTCCCACATCTTCCCTCTCTCTCTTTCCTCTCGGTTGCCTCGACTATGTTTATCCCTGCCCCTCCACAGATTCTCTATCTCTCTCTCTCTCTCTCTCTGTCTCTTACTCTCTCAATCTCTCTCTTACTCTTTCTCTCCCTCTGGCTCTCACTCTCTCCGACTCTCTCACTCGCTAACCCTCACTTCCACTACCTACCCCTCTATCTCTCTGTCTCTCTCACTCTCCCTCACTTTTCTGTCTCCTTCTCTGTTCCTCCCTCTCCGTAGCAGCCACAGCTACGGCGGAGTAAAGGGCAGACCGGCCAGTATAAATCGGGGTGCCGTTGCACGCGAACGCTTTAGTTTATAAAATTTTTGATTTGCAAACAGGAGATTGTTCAACGTTCGAGCTGTCGAGCAGACTCGTACCGATCGACCTCGCCAGTCTATAAGAAAAAAAGTAACTTCCTTCGTTCAAATATTTCGAGATTTTATTATTAATTTTCCTTTTTGCTCGCTG
This sequence comes from Dolichovespula saxonica, assembly GCA_911387935.1. Lineage (NCBI taxonomy): Eukaryota > Metazoa > Arthropoda > Insecta > Hymenoptera > Vespidae > Dolichovespula > Dolichovespula saxonica. Next base: position 3,102,314 of record OU426998.1, on the reverse strand, counting down.
GGTTCCAACTTTTTCTCGATTTATTCTCTCCGTTGTGAAATTTCGTCGGTTTTTAATAAAACGCCAGAATCGCGATAGTTTTATCTCCTTAGTCGAGAAATACGCGATCGTTGATAGATATTCGCCTTCGTTCTTTTTTTCCGTCGACGTTTTTTCTTTTTTTTTCTTTTTTCTTCTTCTTTGCATTCTCGTCTCTTCCGAACAATCTTCGACGGTTAGATGGGGAATAGATAGAAATTAGGAGAAAAAAATTCGAGGGTAGATTGAGTTAGCAGAGTTAGATTAGAGTTAGGTATAGGTCGTACGACGTTGACGTCCGATAGAAAAGATCGCTGCGATCATCGGCAAAACGACGACGTCCTTGAGAAAGAACGCTGACTATATCACCAACGCAGCCAACGACGAACAAGGGTGGAAGAGAACACGACAGCCAGAGGAGACCGAGACCGAGACCGAGAACCGAGAACCGAGAGAGGAAGGACGAAGGCGAATGAAAAAGACAGGAGGGAGAGGAGCCGCCAAGACTGGGAAAAGAAACGTGCGGGTAAGTGACAGCTCGTTGATTTTTCCTTGTTTACGTCGTTCCCCCTTTTTAAAATGAGCGATTCCGAGACGAGTAGATATTTAAAATGACAACGTTCCTACTACCAAAATTTAAATGTCCTAAACCTCGTTTATCCGATTTAATTCGTTCCCTCTCTCTATCTTTTTTCTTTTTTTTTTTTTAATTATTATTATTTCTATCATTTCGTTTCTTCCTTCATTATTTTTTCATTCGATACCCTTTTTTTCTCTATTCTCTACCACACCTTCGTTTTCTTCTTCGTTTTCTTCTTCGTCGTCTTTTTCTTCGTTTTCTTCGTCTTCTTCTACAGGTTTTCTTTTTCATCGAACTAATCCGATATTCTTCTCAGTCAGTCAGTGTCTCTCTACCATCGTTACAAACTTCGTTGTCCCGTTCTTATAGATCTGCAGTTAGTTTTCTCTGCCATCTATCTCGTTTAAGTAACTTTTAAATTCTATTATTCTAACTTTTTTCTTGCTTTCTTTTTTTTTTTTTTTTTTTACTTTACTTTTTTCCTTCTATTTCTTTGTATCTCTTTCTCTCTCTCTCTCTCTCTCTCTCTCCTTTTCTTTCTTTCAATTTCCTTTTTCCATCCTTTCTTTTCTGTCTCTTTCCCACTCGAAAGACGTCCTGGAAAGTGTAACCCCTTAAATCGAGCGTTCAACTACGGGCGTGAACTCGACGAATAACGTTTCGATCTTAAAAGCTCAAATATATATATTATTTATATCTATATTTATGCGTATGTATCATCGAGTGAAATTTCACGATCCACCCACTGACGACGACTTATTCGCGCGTTAATTAACGTACGAGTAAATTTCGTTCCCACATTTTCGCGATGGATAAATTATATCTTTCTTTACACACACGTATGTATAAATATATACCCATTTACATGGGCATACGCATTAATATAAAATCTAGTTTCGATAAATTTATGTTCGCACGTAGGTATATGAATATATATATATATATTCTTTTTTTTTTAATTTTTTGATAATAATTTTAATTGAAAGTTTACACGCACCGATACGCGATTTTATTTATCTCTTTTTTCCCTTCCTATTTTTTTCCCTCCCGTTCTTTTTATTTTATTTTATTTTATTTTATTTTTGTAATTTTTTTTATTTTTTTTTTTACAAACGTCAGAAGTAATAAACGCGAGCAACCGCGCGGCTGCAGCTTCGTCGAAATCATATTTCCCGACGTGTTTAATTTACATATTAATCAAACAGAATAATATATATTTATATATATATATATATGTATGTATGTATATGTAAACCGTAATATGTTTGTTTATTAATATCATTATATGTAGGATAATTAAACTTTATGTATATCCAATTATAGACACCATTGCGATTTAAACGCGATTATTATTTTATCATGTACGATTAAAGGATATACTACGAAAATTTTCGATAAAGTCTCTCCATTACTCTCTCTCTCTCTCTCTCTCTCTCTCTCTCTCTCTGTCTCTGTTTCTTTCTCTTTCTCTCTTTCTCTCTGGTTTTATCGAAAACCTCTCGAAATTCTCTCTCCGAGAGAGAGAGAAAAAGAGAAAAAGAGAAAGAGAGAAAGAGAAGGAGAGATAGAGAGAATTCTCTTTTTTATTTCTCTTTTTCTCTCTCTCTTTTTTTTTTATCGGCTTATCGCGGTGGTCAATTTGTTAACTTATCATCAACTTATGTATCGCGTGAGAAACTTCGCGTGTGGTAGATCGTTGTCCTGTCGTAGAGAAAAAAAAAGAAAAGAAAAAGAAAAAGAAAAAAAAAACAAAGAAAAAAGAACAAACAAAATAAAGAAAAAAGAAGGGAAAAAAAAGAACCTCACGCTGGTCGATCGACTTTTTTCGTAACTCGTCGAGCGTAATATTTTTCTAATACTTTTTCCTTTTCCATTTTCTTTCTTCCTTCTTTCTTTCTTTTTCCTCTTTCTTTTTGTCCCTTCTTTCTTTCTCTTCTCCTTTCTTTCTTTCTTTCTTTCTTTCTTTCTTTCTTCTCTTGTTATCCCGTATATAACCGTCTCTAATTGATTGTCCCAGATAACACGTGAAAATATCTCAATGAGTAGAAAACCCCCGCGATTGCGAGGAATTCGCGCTCGAACGAATTTTCCCCGCCGCAGAATTGACGTCGGCCGTTATTAAAGCTAGAAGCAAATTTTCAATTACGCAGGGTATCCTCGTTATCTTGAGTAAATTCTCGAGCGAGCGGTTAATGAAGAGGCTAATTTTCACCGCGTTATGCACAAAATGTTTTCATACGATACGAACGCGACCTTACCAGGTAATCCGATCTTATTAATTATGAATAGAAGAATTTTCAAGTGCTCGCTGAATTTTTCTTTCCTTCCTTCCTTCCTTCTTTCTTTCTTTCTTTCTCTTTGTGTTCCTTCCTTTTTTTTTTTTTTATTATTATCTTTATCAACGTTAAGACGAAATTCTAGTTTTAACTTCTTTCTTTCTTTCTTTCATTCTTTCTTTCTTTCCCGTTTATTCGCGTTCACTTTTTGCGGATTCGTCGACGAAAATGAAGTGTATACTTAAACGTCAATTTAGAAACGAGTACGCGTACCGATTTGACGACACAGGGTGTCTCGACGCAATCTTCGTTCGATTTTTATGTGACTTTTGGACGTTTCGTGTAGAGGGAAAAACAAAAAAAAAAAAAAAAAGAAAAAGAAAGAAAAAGAAAGAGAAAAATTCCAGACCGTCTTCAACGATTTAATTCGTGTACGTTCGATGCAAGCTCGTCGAATTGAAACTATCGAAATTCGCTTTAAAGAGCGCGGTTTAAACGATCGCGAAATTACGTTCTCCCATCCTCGACGCGTATGTTAAAATTGTTAATCGACGTGAAATTTCGCATTTATAATATATAAACGTTTACGATAAAGTACGGTTGACGAACGAATAAACTGAAAAAAAAAAAAAAAATAAAAATGGAGAAGAAAAAAAAATAGAATTAATTTCTTCACGGTGCACTTCCTTTGAAATAAATAGACATATATATATACACACACATATACCTTTCTTATGACCTCAATTCGTTTTTCTTAAAATTCCAATTAATTATCCGATAATGACTTTTGAGACAACCCATATATATATATATATATATATATATATATATATATATATATATATATATAATACGTCGTGTTCGAGCAAAGAAATTTTATTATTAGAAAAATTATCCTAATTATTATGTTGATAAGGTAGAAAGACGAGATGAGATTCGAGAAAACAGCTTCATTAGGGCCTTGTCATTTTTCCGATGCAAAATACTATTACGGATCTCTCCTTCAACTTTTTCGATCTTTCTTTCGTTAAGTTTCTGCCTCCTTAAAAAGAGACCTTTCCTCACTTTTCTCTATTTCCTTTGGAAGTGCGATAAGAAGAAAATGTAAAAGAAAAGAAAAGAAAAAAGAAACGAGAAAGAAATAAAGAAAGAAAGAAAGAAAGAAAGAAAGAAAGAAAGAGGGAAAAAAGAAAAAATCGGAGAAATTGAAAAACGAGAAGTGGTCGATCGTGAAGGCAATTAGGAATTAGGTCATTATTGAAAGATCAGAGGAGGGGAAAAAGACGGTGGTCTAGGTTCCCTATGGGGAACTAATAAATCTGTGCTTTACTTATATCGATTCGATCCATCGATCTACCCCCCTGTTAAAATCGAATCTCGTTCTCGGAGGTTGTATCTCTCGAGTGATCGCTTTAATCGTAATTTGTTTGCAAATGCGCTCTTCCAGCCGGACCACCGGATGGCTATGTCCGTGCGTAGGATGGATGCATACGTGCATACATAAGCGCATATACATGTATATATATATATATATATATATATATATATATATAAATACACGTGAAACAACAATACCAGAGAATACGCTGTACGATCGATACGAGAATTCATTGTAATTAAAGGTAATTAAATTAATCGGTTTTCACGAAAAGATTAAAAATAATCTTCAGTATGATTATTACGGAAGATCATCATGGCATATCAATTTATTCATTAAGTACTTATTACGTATGTTATTTCGCAAAAGGAAGAAAATCGAGAGAGAGAGAGAGAGAGAGAGAGAGAGAGAGAGAGAGAGAGAGAGAGAGAGAGAGAGAGAGAGAGAGAGAGAGAGAGAGAGAGAGAGAGAGAGAGAGTACAAGAAGAAGAAGAAGAAAAAAAAATAATACAAGAAAAGATCTCGTTAACGGAGTTAACCTCGTTAGTTTTGGTTTCGAGTGTACGTGCCAAAAATGACGAATGAATGTGGTGTGCACGTTAAGTTTAAAGGAAAAAAAAAAGAAAAAAGAAAAAGAAAAAAGAAACGAAACAACCAAAAAAAAAGAAGTATGAAACATTCAATTCTCTTGGCATTTCGCACTTAACGTTTCCTTTTTCTTTTTTTCCCCTCTCTTTCTTTCTTTAGCGCGAGAAATTTGTTTCCCCTCCCTCCCCGTTTGCTTCCTCTTTATATATTTTTTCTTTCTTCGTTTCCTTCGTTTTTTTTTCTCTCTCTCTCTCTCTCTCTTTTTCTTTTTTATACGCGTCTCGCTTTGGTCGATCGAAAAGAAGAACAAAGAGGAACACATTCAACGAAACGTCAATAAGTTTTTACGAATCATCGTAATTTTAAATTATCAAATAAATACGTCATTTATCAGAACATACAACATATTTTATATATATATATATATATTATTATTATTATTAAACGTAGATTAGTTTAAAATAAATCGCTATGCGTACAACCATATATGATATTATAAACGATATTATACGAATATCGACGCAGATAGAAATATATTTTATTTTATAAACGACGATTATCAAAGCAGACAGAAATATATATTTTATTTTTAATTACTACGAAGGCTTAAGGAAAGTGATTTCGCATTGGATGACGCTTTCGATCATATGGGATTACAGGAATTGCTGTCCCACTCTCCTAACGGATTTTCCATCGTTCTATCCTCGTCCCAACCCTTCCTCGTCGTCTCTCCTCGACTGAACCCCCCAGTTCTCAACCCTCTCCTTCCCTCCGCCAACCCGACCGTCCTCTTCGTACTCCAGCCCACTCAGCTTTTTCTTTTGCTCGTCGTACGCGCTTAAAGGACCTGACTGTCGCGTAGAAACCGAACGTTTTGCCGGTTAGATGGATCACGATTCCGTTTAGACGATCCCATACTTTCTCGCGCTTCGGTTTCTCCTTCCTTTTATCTTCGGCCATGATCAATAACCGTTCCTCGTAATGATGGATAACGCATCATCGTCAAAAATATATATCTGTCGGCGATCAGTTTGTCGAAGATACCGAAGTAGAAAATACGTGCGAACGGACGAACAAAAGAAAAAAAAAAAAAGAAGGATATAAAAACCAGGACGCAAAGAACGCTCTCGAAAATAAAGAAAAAAAAAAAAGAAATAAAATAATGATCGTAATAATAGTAAAAAAAAAAAAAAAATATATAGGTCCTTATCGAGATTATTACGTACACGCACACTCTCTCACCTCCCCTTTCGTCGCGTTACGTAGTTTTAGTTTGCTTTTGATTTTTTTTCCTCCCCTTTTCCTTCTCTCTCTCTCTCCTGACCCACCCCAATCCCGACCAACCCCAATCCCGACCAACCTAGCCCTCTCCCCGCCATGCGTTTCTCCCTATTATTCATCGATGCTTGTCCACTAATGTTGACATATTTCGACGAGCTCGTAGAATCGCAACGAACGAACATTTTTTTCGTTACGAGAGGTTATATCATTTCCCGTGACGCTATTAGTCTCGACCGCGTAACAAGGAAATAGCGTGGGTTTTTCTGACAAGCGTTAAATTACAACCCTCTCGAAGCTTGGCCGGGGGAGGAGGGGGGGGGGGCAGGAGGAGGAGTATGTTGCCAGGCGAACGAACTCATTCCCGTTTGCGATTTATAACGGGGAGCGGACTGTCAAAAAAAAAAAAAAAAATATAGGAAGAAAGAAAATGAAAAAAAGAAAAAAGAAAAAAAAATAATAAAAAAAGATGAAAACAAAAATTGTCCCGTTCGGAAAGGACGGGCGATACTCTTTCGATGGGATCAATTATGAAATCGTCAATTTTTGCCCGTCGTCGTAATTTTGTTTTTCTTTCGAGTCGATACTGCGTACGAAACATCGCACGAACGTCGAGAATTTCGGATATCGTATCGAATGGACGAAAGTTTCGAGACGTACGAAGATAAATAAAAAAAAAAAAAAAAAAATAAAAAAATAAAAATGAAACGAAAAAAAAAAAAACGCGAATACGAGCGAAGGAAGCATCGACTTTCTATCCAACTATTTCTTCATTTTTCTGTCTTTCTCTTTTTTTTTTTCTCTCTCTCTCTCTCTCTCTCCGAAAACAGAATAAACGAAAATTTCTACTATGTTACTGAGATTATACGCATACCCCGGATAACTCTTCAACTGTCTAACTCGAATCAATGTGGGCCGCATAATGAAGCCGATGTAATGTGAACGAATATTGACCATCGTGTTCGACGAATAATACCCGATTGATTACATTCTCATGTATGTACGTTGTTCTATCCTTCGAACTTCCGCGCAGTTGATTTCCCGTGTCGCGCGGAATATTCGTTCGATGTTCCGGAACGTAGACAGAATCGAGTTCCTCCTGAATGAATCTGAGCGTCCGTTCGTTTAATTGGTCAAATTTGCCGTTAAGATTAAAATAAAAATCGTTTCGACCGTTGTAAAAAAGGGGAAATAAGGTGGATGAAAGAAAAAAAAAAAAAAAAAAAAAGAAATAAAAGAAATAAAAAAGAAAAAGACACGAATATTCATTCACGATTGATAATCTGTCCAATGAATTCGAACATTTATAACGAACTTTTACAAATTTTGAGTATAATTATAAATATATACTTGTACATATATATATGTGTGTGTGTATGTATGTATATCCATAGGAAAAATGCAAAAGCTTCGTTATACGAGATGTGTTGCTCTACTCAAATATACCTTTCTACCTCTACCTTGAGCAATCCTACTTCTAAGAAAAATATTTAAACTGGAAAAAGCATCCAAGTATTACAATAGAGCGAGCGTGTGTGTATGTAAGAGAGAGAGAGAGAGAGAGAGAGAGAGAGAGAGAGAGAGAGAGAGAGAGAGAGAGAGAGGGAAGGAGAGAGATTGATAGAAAAGTTAAAAAGAAAGAAAAAAAAAAAAAGAAGAAGAAAAGAAAAGTAGAAGAAATTTCGCAGAAACCGATTACATTAAAGAATCTATCGACAAGTGAGATAGAAATAAATCGGAAAAAGGCGGAGGGGAGGGGGGGGGCCACTTTTTCGATGGCGATAAAGTAAATGAGAGGTAACTGTTGAGACTGACGTACAATCGTTAAGTTTTTAAGAAAGAAAATAAGTTGTAAGAAATATATTATCGAGCTAAACGGAAAGAGAGACTGAGATAGATAGATAGATAAATAGATAGTTAGAGAGAGAGAGAGAGAGAGATAGATAAAGAAAGTCAAGAAAGACGATGTAATATCAAAAGATAATGATCTATCGGCATGGTTAATTGATACAGAGGCATAGGTTAAATCGATCTAGGTAGGGGATTATCGGTCCTTTAATCGGCATGGGTTGCCTGCCTGTTGGTGGTGGGTGTGCTGCAGTGCGATTTAGTATGGCGACTTGCACCGTACAACACGAGAGTGGGAACTTAATTACCAGATACGGATGCCAAATCCTGGCCGAACGATTCGTAACGTGGAGAATAGTAAGCATATACATATGTATTTACGTACGTACGTACGTACGTATGTATATCTGTTTATGTATCTGTTTCTATCCATGTATGTGTCTATCTATGTGTGTGTAGAAACCGTCGCCGGTTTCTACATTATTCAGAAGCCAACTGTATATCTCTCCTTACATAATATAACGGTTGTCTCTCCTTCTTCCTCTTCCTCTTCTTCTTCTTCTTTATCCACTTCTTCTTCTTATTCTTCCTCTTCCTCTTCGTCTTCGTCTTCGTCTTCGTCTTCGTCGTCGTCTTCGTCTTATTCTTCCTCATCTTCTTCCTCGTACTCTTCTTCCTTTCGCGAAGGAAAAAAAAAAAAAACCCTTCGTGATCTTTCTCCGCTAGGAAGGGTGCCGACAGTATAAACCCCTCAAATGAGTGAGGTACTTTTCTTCAATAACGTTCTAAGAACATGGAGGAGTTTTCCTCTCTCTCTCTCTCTCTCTTTTTCTCTCTTTCTTTCTCTTTTTCACTGTCTCTCTCTCTCTCTTTACCTCTCTTTTTTTCTCTCAATAAAGTCGATATAATTTGCTGGGGAAATAATGACGACCTCATCGTGAATATGCAAACGTTACGAATTATTTGACATATCGACGTTTATTTTTAATCGCATTTTCTATCATATTTCATTTAAAAATAATATTACAATGTGACATATAACGTCATTAATAATATTAGATATTTGAAAATTTTGCATTAAATAATTGTTATTTTACGAGATAAATAATTCCCGATGAAAAGAACATATATATATATATATATATATATATATATATATATATGTATATGTATATATATATATATATGTATATAGATAATTAACTTTTTAATAATTCACAAATTCGAACGTCAATACGTGTATATTGTTGAGAGATATATGATTCAAATCGTTTTCGCAAAAAAACGTAATCGAATAATTTTATACTGCTATGACGATTGGTACTCGTGAAATTTTTTTTTTTTTGTTTTTTTTTCGTTTTTTCTTACGCACGATCTTCTCTCTCATTGACATCGATTTAACGTTTTTTTCTTTAACTTCATACGACGTTATCGGGAATAACAGTTAATGTTGAAACGAATTCTTCTTAAATACATTTTTTTCCATTTCTTTTTTTTTTTTCGAGTGTATACGGCCTTTCAAGAGAACTTCAACTACGCTAACTAGTTGTGTTCAATATATATTCGATATAACTCGAATTATAGTCCGAACGATTTTAACGTTATTGTAATAGAGATAGATAATCTCAACTGGCTTTTACCAATTCTATCATTCGATTACAACGCGTTTGACCTATATAAAATTCTTTTATACGTATACATATGTATACATACATACGCAATATATATATATATAATATATATATATATATATATATATATATATATATATATATATATATAATATATATTATACGCACACACACCCACATACCCACATACCCACACACACACAGCCACACCCACACTCATAGCCACACCCACACACACAGCCACACCCACACACATATCCACACCCACACACATAGCCACACCCACCCACCCACCCACCCACCCACCCACGTATCCACCCACTCCCACCCAAACCCACCCACATCCACCCACACCCACCCAGACCCACCCACCCACACCCACACACCCACTCATCCACCTATCCACACACACACACCTTATCTATCTTTCTCTCTCTCTCTCTCTCTATATATATATATATATATGTATTAACTATGAGTAGGGCTATACGATAGACAAGTTTACAATATTTATCTCAAATAGAAATTCAATACTACCATTCGAAACGATATCGAAAGGGGCTCGTTTAATTCGCGCCAGTACGTTAGCCGCAGAAACCGGAAATAATAGCGAAAACGATTTCGCTAACGTTCCGAGCTGACGCGTTCGCGTATCTCCCTCGTCATAGTGTCCAGTTTAACGTCGAGTTTAACAACTAACACATCCGCGCGTTACACAACGATAACACTCGGAGAGTGGTAACTCTGAACTTTTGTGATGGGGTTAACGACCCCCTCCCGCACCCCTACCACCCATCTAGTTTTCTCCTTCTTGTCATTGGTCCTTTTTTTGCTCGAAACAGTTGGAAACGTTGGTGAAACCTACCACGGACCACCCTCATTTATTTTTATTTTGTTTTCGTTTTTCTTTTCCCTCTTCCTTTTTTTTTTTTACACTCTTTTTGTTATCAACTTTTTTTTCTGTTTTGTTCTTTTCGTTTTTGTTTTTTTTTCTTTTTTCGTTTTTGTTTCCTTCCAACTTCTCGTCTCTCTCTCTCTCTCTCTCTCTCTCCTCTCCTTTTTCCCGTCTTTTCATCGTTTTCGTCCATTTTCCTCCCCTCCCCTACCCTTCCCGCCCCTCTCACTTCTCTTTTACCTTACTTCGTATTTACCCTGCGCGCACGTAACTCAGGAAGGAAAACCATCCACTTTCTTTTAAACTCGCGATCTCGTTCATTCGAATAGGAACATTTCAACCTTTCGCTATCAATTTTCTAGGTTGCTTAGAACGTTAGTCCTTAAATGGACGTATGTATGTATGTTCGACGAAGACAACAGAGCCCACCTCTATCGAAAGAATTTTGAAAACTTGCGGGATCAACAAAAAAAAAAAAAAATAAATAAATTTCAAATCGCGAATCCAATCCCTTCTCTTCGATGATATCAAATTTAATTTATTTTTTTCGTTACGCGAGATCCTCAATACATAGCGACGGACACACAAGAATTCGCTTTAATCGAATAATACGCTTAAGAAATTGTTTCTCTTTGTCTTTTTTTCTCACTTTTACTCGCGTCCGTTGTCATTTTGTCCATTCGATTTTTTAATGAAAAAAAAAAATATATATATACGTATATGCGCTCTTCGAAGTTAACTAACAATTAAATTAAAAATCGACGATTTTTCGTTTGGAAAAAAAATTTTTTTACTTTTTTTTATTTTTTTCGTTGCTTTTGTCGTCGTGGTCGTCGTTGGTTCTTTTTTTCTTTTTTTTTTTGCTTTGTTTCTAGAGAAAACTCGTTACCCCTCATTATATTACTAATTAATATTTTTAATTTGTGTGTATGCATTTCTCCTTCCTTGTTTTTTTGTTTTCCGTTTGTTTATTTGTTTGTTCGTTCGTTCGTTCGTTCGCTTGTAATACTTTTCTCTCTTTTAACTCCCCTCCCCTCCCCCCACCCTTGTAAAATTGATTCATTAAGGTAATAAAATAAACAAGGAAACGAATAATAACTCGAATATAATAAAACTTTCGTTATCCCTCGAATATTATTATTAAATGAGTAGAGTGACGGAAATGTTGGGTAAATAAACGTTATGACATGTTATTTTTTTACTTCCGTTTTGTTTTTTTATTTTTGTTAGAACGAAATATACAATTATTTATACGATAAGGAAATATATTATATATCTAATAAGAAATTACGTACATATATTTGTGTAAATTTTAAACGATGAAAGAAAGATGTTGCGTTTCACGTAAAAAAAAAAGAAGGAAAAAAAGAAATAGAAAAAAAATTTACTCCCCGTCAAATAATCGTTTCTTAATAATAAGATGGAACGACGTTGTATGCTAAACTTATCGATCAAATAATAAATACACGATTTGGAGAGAGAAAGAGAGAGAGAGAGAGAGAAGGGGTGTGGAGATAGATTATTTGACTTCTCGAAGAAGAGAAGAAAATTCTATTCGATTTTTTAAGAATTCAGTGCTCAACAGAAAGAGTATGGAAGGATGGTTCCCGTGCAAGCTGTTCCGATTGCCGTTCTCCTCTAAAAAGATTTCTCTTTTTTTTTCTTTTTTTCTTTCTTTCTTTCGTTTTGATCAATTCCTTATGAGAAATGGAATATCGATTGACTACGCTCTCTCACAGTCGTTCAACAGACGGGTTTATGTTGATAGAATAGATTTTCGCGAACAGCTCGTTACTTTTGTAGAACATTATCTTCCGCTCCAATAATGTGGAAATACTAAAGATACCCACTTTATAAAGGAAGATAACTAACAACTATATGTACCTTTATTATTTTGTATTTTTCTTCGTCTCTCTCTCTCTCTCTCTCTCTCTCTCTATCTATCTTTATCTCTATCTCTATCTCTCACTAACTTTCTTCATCCATTACAAAATTTCTCTTACTCTTTCGCGCGACTGTTTAATTATTAATTGGATGAAAATCACGGTAATTAAGCTTATACTTTAGGAATTGTCGGTTAAAAACGTAAATAGAAATTACGAAGTTTTCAACATAAACTCGATTATATGGGTAAAGACAAATGTTGGTGGTTTCTTGCAAAAGGAATAAGTAAATAGTTAACGATAGAGTGATACAGATAGAATGAAATAGAGAGACAAAGAGAGAGAGAGAGAGAGAGAGAGGGGGGGGGGAGGAGTGAAGGGAAGGGATAAAAATAAATAGATAGAGACAGAGCACATGAATAATAAGTTGGCTCGTCCTATACGAACGCGGTTATTAAACTTTCGCGACGAGTTTATTTTCCCACATTGTTCATGAATATTTATTTTTATATAACACTCGTTCGCACAAGAATAAAAACTATCGTCCGTGTGTGTCCACGGGCGTGTATGTGTGTCTCTCTCTCTCTCTCTCTCTCTCTCTCTCGCGGTAAATTATTTTTCCGTAACACCCACACCTCTCCCGTCCACCTCTAAAACGTTTTAACGATCAATTTAATTTCTTAATTAAATCTTTCAATAAATTTCGATCGGTGGTGGCTTTTCCTCAAAGCGCCGGCTTAAACACTCTTTTTTTTTTCGCTTTTGATTTTTTTTGTTTTTTTTCTATATAGAATGTATATATATATATTCTTATAAATATTCTTTTTGAATGGAAGAAAGATAGAAAAGCGCAAAGGGATTCTCATTCAATGTGGAGGAAGGTTGGTGGGCGAAGGGGCGAGCGGGGGTTGGGGTGAGAAGGCGGCAACTTGGTTGTGGGTTGGAACGAAAAAAAAAAAAAAAAAAAGAAAAAAAGGAAAAGGAAAGAAATGGCAGGAGAAAGAATCGGAAAACAAAACTACGTAATAGCGCGTATTCTTGAATTCTATTCTCTTCGTATATACATATATATATATATATATATATTTTACTTTTAACTTTACATCCACCCTCGTTTCTTCTTTCTTCGCGCTAAGACGAAAAGGAGAGGGGGAAGAGGAGAGTTGGATGGTTTGAAATGAGGTGGGGATGGGAATTGTGAAGGAGGGTTGGTTGATGGGTGGAGAGAAGGAGGCAATGGGGGAGGGAGGAAGGAAGGGGGGAGGTGAAAGGGAAACGAGAATACCTGCAAAAGGTTTTCGTAAAGAAAAGGAACGAAAAGAAAGAGAGAGAGAGAGAGAGAGAGAGAGAGAGGGGAGAGGGGGGTGGTGGGAGGAGAGAAAAGAAAATGGGGGAAAAGGAAAGAAAATGAACGTAACCGGTTGCATAGCGTTGCATAGCGTTGCATAGCGTTGCATAGCGTTGCGATACTTAAATGCCTCAAACTTTTTCGTTTTGCAACCGTATCCATTTTTCTTCTTTCTCGCGAGAAGAAATATTTAGACGAATAGTAGTAGTTTGTTAGATCGTTCGTCGTATAAATACATTAACTCCGGCTCGCTTACAAATCCTCGTAGATATAGGTTAACGAGAATATCGTACGGTGAAGATTCCCCGTCCCCACTCCCTCCCCCTCTCCCCAATCACCCACCCATCCAAGAAACCCCGATTGTAAGGGCGGGTACCGTGGTAATTGAAATTTCGAGTATCGACGAAGAAAGAATGAAAGAAAAAAAAAAAAAAAGAAAAAGAAAAAGAAAAAGAAATGATCCTTATTCGCGTTAACAACGTTAAGAATCGTTTTCGCCATTACGTATTCTAAGGACAGTTCCGTTCAAATTTCAGTTAACGTAGCGGCGTACACGGAGGAAGAGGAACGGAGGGAGTAAGAAGGAGGAGGAGGAGGAGGAGGAGGAGGAGGAGAGAGGAGAGAGGAGAGAGGAGAAGGAGTAAAGGAGGTAGGAAGAGGAAGGACGACGACGACGACTGGTAGAAGCCGTGTAACTCGATAGTCGTCGTGGAATTAAGGAAGACCTTTGGGAATACCGGGATTAAGGATACGGACCACCCAGCTCGAATTCCTCAAAGGAAAGAGGACCGTCCATGGTGTATAGGTGGTGTTGATGGTGTTGGTGGTGGTGGCGGTGGTACTGCCGAGAGATACTAGCTAGTAGACCAGTATTGGAAAGAGAAGTAAGAGAAACGGGAGAAGGTGGTAAAAGGAGATAAAAGGAGTAAGGAGAAGGAAGAAGAAGGAGGAAGAAGAACGAAGGAAGGGGTAGGGGGTAGTAGGGGTAGGGGGTAGGGATAGGAGTAGGAGTAAGAGGTGGATCCTCGTCAAAGAGGGCTAAACGTGTCCAAGTTGATTCGTTGAAGGTTAACAAACAGGGACCGAAATCTTCGATGAGGTTGTTCCCAACTCTTATTAAGAAACATGTCAATGGCAACTAAGAACTTGTAACGACTAGACCGACCGAAACATAGCTTAGGTACATTAAGGGACTCGTTATTAACGCCGTGGGCCAAGCAACGAGTCAAACCTAATACACATATACACACACACACATATATATATATATATCCCTTACAAACACACACACACACACGTATATACTCACACTGTTACTCCTTACTATCTCGATTCGAATCTCCCTCGAACTCACGCTCTGTCTCTATCTATCGTTCGTTCGCCGTTCAACGTTCAACAATATTTTCTTAACTCGAACAAATAATCGTACGAAGTTAAACTTCTCTTTCTATCTATCAAAGATATTCTCTATAGCTTCCGAATTTCCTTTGGTCGTTTCTCGTTGCGAAATACCTTCTTGCAAAAGGATATATACATATATATATATATATAGAGAGAGAGAGAGAGAGAGAAATTGGACGTGTTTCGATTCGTGAAACTGTCTGAAGGAAGACGACGACAACGACGACGACGACGACAACGACGTACGAGGAGGAGACATTAGGGCGTTCGTACGGAACGCGTCGTGTATCGCGAACTATAAATGTTAAAACGTTTCGTTTCGCGAAGGCAACGATCTATCTAACACAGGTTACACGGGTTCCTCTCGAATATAATATCCCTTTCGACGTTGCCCTTTGTACTCCGTGAGGATTACTTTATCGAGTCGTAACGGAATAATAGACTTCAAGCGGGACGATTTTCGTCTGAGTTCGTAATATCTATTTCGACTTTGAAGGAAGACAGAACAGGTACGAGGGAGAGGCATATAAAGACTAAAGTATATATATATATATATATATATATATATATATATATATATATATATGAACGTGGAAAGAGAGAGATAGAGATAGAGATAGACATAGGACATAGTAACATATATATTGACAAGATAAAATTCGCAGGAACGAATCATCGTTCTCATTCCTTTCCTTCTATTTCCCCCACTTCCTCTCTATTATCTTTTTCCCTATCCCTCTCACCCTCACACACCATCTCACCCTCTCCCTCTATTCTCCCATCTTTTACTCTCTCACTCACTCATTCACTCACACTCTGCCCCTAACCTTCTCCTTAATTTTCGTTCGTTCTCGTTCGTTCTCGTTCTATTAGTTGCCATTTAAAACATAAACAATAAACATCGTGTCATACGGACAGAGGAATAAGAGAGAAAGAGACCACAGCGAGCTTAGTATAGAATTAGTCGCCGTCTCGTACGGACTTAAGATAATTATTACTCATTCTATCTCTAACGTCTGTTAATTCTATCGTCAAATAAACTAATCCTAATATCTTTTCTTTTCTATTTCAACGTTGCTGCTATCACGAAGAGAAGGACTAGGAAGAAGACGTCGATAATTAAAACAGAAACTGTATAAACTGTATAATAAAACATTGATTAGTGCGCTGGTGTGAGAACTAGACTCAACAGTGACACAGTTATTTGCGTTTGTGGGTGCCCTTGTATTTTACGATTAAAAGGACCAAAGAACTTCGAATAAAAATGAAGCAAGGAGGCAAAGGTGCCGACAAATCAAATATGAAGGGGTTGCTGGCTATTGTTCGGTGCTGCAAGGTCAGCAGTTTCATCCTCTGCATCCTACTTAATTTGCTGGTACCTACCGGTGAGTATCATTCATTCGTTAATTTTTCATTTCATTTCGTTCCGCGTTTCATTCGTTCGTTCGTTCGTACGTTCGTTCGTGTCCGTTCAGTTTACGGTTAATCACTTCTTTCCCTCCCTCCCTCCCTCCTCTCTGTCTCCTTTCATACCACCCCGTTAGGTTCAACCACGTTGAATACTGAAATATGTATACACCCTATGTACGCGTTTCGATGTTAACGTTGACATTCGCATTTTCCGTTTCGAACTTTTTTTCCTTTCATACTTCAAAGCATTCAGTTACATCGCCGAAAAAAAAGAGAGAGAGAGAGAGAGAGAGAGAGAGAGAAAAGGGAAGTAGGAAAAAAAAATTACAAACGAACAAAAATAAAAAAAAAAAAAAGAAATAAAAAAAAGAGGAAAAGAAGAAAAAAGAGAAAAAGAAAATTTCTACGAATTCTCTCTCTCTCTCTCTCTGTCTCTGTCCTTGTTTCTTTTCTTTTCATTTTTTTTCTTCTCTTTTTACACCGCCACGAATTTTTTTTTATATAATATCTCGCATGGAAATTTGTTTACGAGCGTTTCGATTCACTCGCCCTCGGCGAGTCAGTCCTACGTCAAACGCACGCTCTAAAATTTGTTAAAAAAGTGTAGATTCGCTTAAATATACATACGTGCGTGTCTCTTTGTGTGTGTGTGTGTGTGTGTGCTGTCTGTCTGTCCGTGTGCGTGCTAGCGCGCGCCCGTGTGTGTGTGTATACATGTACAAAGAGAGAGAGAGAGAGAGAGAGAGAGAGAGAGAGAGAGAGAATTCGTGCATAAAATTTTATAAAAATTCCAGCTTTTCGCATGAATTTTTTTTTGTTACAATTTATATATCCACGCGAAGAATAAAAAAAAGATAACGAAAACTTTAATTGAGTCGGTAAAAAAAAAAAAAAAAAAAAAAAAAAAAAGAGAAAAAGAGAACAAAAATTCTTTTACAATTTTTGAATAGTTAACATTCCGAAGTTCCTCGTTGCTGCAAGTTCGCCCTACAACCCCTCCCCCTCCCCTCCCTCACCACCCCGTTCCCATCCCATCCCCGATCACCCTACCGCAATACGACCGAGTGACAAAGTAACTTCCGCTACGTTGTAACGTGCCTTTTATTTCCCGTAATCCATATAGCGCTCCGCTACCCTTTGTCCTCTCGATCTAATAAAACGAAAGCTTTTTCGATCGAATATCGCGTTAAAATTATTTGACCGGGATTATTTGACCGGGTATCGCGCGCGGTATTTAAAAATTTATTAAAAAGAAGGAAGACAATGAAAAAAAAAAAAAATGAGAGAGAAAGATTCGAAGGAACGTACCTCTCTCTCTCTCTCTCTCTCTCTCTCTCTCTGTCTCTTTCTTTTTTTTTTTCGACCGTAAAATTTCTTACTCCGATTAAGGTTCCATCCGACGAATGGAAGAGTCTTTTATTTTCTTTATATATATTTTTTTTCTTTTTTTTAACAAGAGCAAATTCATAAAACAGAACGTACGTACGTATGTATGCGTGTGTGTATGTATGTGATTATTGATCTGTCAAAGATCAATTCGAATGTTGACAATTTTTGTTTCTCTCAGTCGACTAGAGCGACGGTCATTTTACATATACGCAGAATTTCTATAATAAATATATTGCTATGTGACTCACATACATACATACATGCGTATGATATGTACGTACGTACGTATATTACGTGGTAACGAGTAAAATAACGCTTGACAATGGCTGTATAAATGCATTTTGAATTGGACGAATGGGATTTGATGATATATTGCCATTAAATACGTTAATTCAAAGATTTTTAAAGAAAATTCCTGATATATATATATATATATATATATATATATATATATATATACACATATTTCATAATTATCATTTAATCAAAATGTTATTCGACTTATTATTACACGATATAACGCGAATGACTAGCTAATCCGTATTTCATTGGAACGTATTCAATAGCGCTTGTCCGCGCTAGGTGTTTCTACAAAAGCGTGCTTTTGTTCGTTGATTCGAGTGTGTGTGTGTGTGTGTGTATGCTAGTGCGTGTGCGTGCGTGTACGCTCGTGTGGTCTAAACGAAATTGAAAGGAAATATGTGGGACGTGTATCGTGCTCGACGATTAAAACGATTAATTAATCTATGGTGGGAAAGATAAAAAATAGAATAATAATAATAATAATAATAATAATAGTAATAGTAATAAATAACAATAACGTTAAACTAAATTCAACTAAATTCCTAACCGAGTGAGCGTTCGCGTTGACAGAAAGAAAAAAAGGAAAAAGAAAGAGAGAAAGAAGAAAATGTCGGACACGAAATTAATTTTATTTTTTATTTTTTATTATTTTTTTTTTTTTTTTTATAGGAGATTCTTTTCTCTCCTCTCTTCTTTCGAGTTCCTCCTTCATTTCTTTCTTTATGTATGTATGAATGAATATAATCATTGCACGTTATATATCCCGTTGAAAATGAATTATAACATTCGAACGAACGTTATCATAACTCTCGTTTATCTTCGATCGATCGGTATTTCGGTTGGATTTACGATCTTTTTGCCAGCTCGTTACGTTACCATTGCATTTGCGCGAACATGCAACTACATGGTAGTGCATCCTGCGTTCCTTAAAATGCAAATTTTAGTGGAAACTCTTTTCCCGTGGTACATCGTGAAAAGGATCGTACGGTTTGTGTCTCTAGGAATATGGTCCTCCAGGTATATATATATATATATATATATATGTGTGTGTGTGTATATATTATAATATACCATCTATAGTGAATGCATAATGTATGTATACATAGATGCATACGTACATATATATATATATATATATATATATATATATATATATATATATATATATATACACGTATATGTACACGTACGAATTCGAATTTTGAAACGTTTGTACAACTCCAAAAAGGGAACGATCTTAACGGTGGGGAGGGGGAGGAAAAACTTAAATATAATTATAATTATCTCGAACGAGATGGGTGGTTGTGATGGCGGTGGGGAGGGGGGTTTATTCTCAAGGGTAGAGATGAGATGAGCGTTAAAATTTAGAATTCTTCCCGCGTTCCCGTGCAACCACCCCGTCGCCAACCTTTACGTATTTTCGCTTTAAGCGAATAAGAATTCAAAAAAAAAAAAAAAAAAAAAAATAAAAAATAAGAAAAAAGAAAAGCATCTCGCGCGAAGGTATAATTAGAGTTTTGTCTCTTTTTCTTTTATTTATTTTTTTTTTCTCTCTCTCTCTCTCTCTCTCTTCTTTTTCTCTTTCCCTTCTTTCTTTCTTTCTTTTTTTTTTTTTATCTTTTACAATTGTACGCTCATTTAGTCCGGATATATATATGTGTGTGTGGGTGCGCATATATGTATGTATCATCTACGTATGTTATGTGTGTAATATGCATGTCGCGCCTTTCTTGCGTATGTTCTCAAACAGAAAGTACGTTAAAGTAAACGTTTCGCATGATGATAATCCTGTTTAACTAACGCGCAGACATTTCTTCAATTTTAATCGTGGCCATTCATAATCAACCGGATTTATTCTGCTCGAATTTAAACTGGCGCGCGCTTGATACATCCGCGTTGCGGATAATAAAAAAGGTATTTTTATTCGAAGACGTTTTACGAAAGTCCGTATCTCGTTTGGAAGGAGATAGAAGGGAAGAAAAAAGGGCGGGGGGTGGGGGTTGTGGTGTGAAGAAACAAAGAAATGAGGAAAGAAAGAGTCGAAGGAAGGGTTTAAAAAGAAACCATTAAAAAAGAAGCCTTTAAAAAAAAAAAAATTCGTTTCGGTCCTTTCCTCGCCAACTTTTATTTTTTTCGATCCTTCCTACGATCGTCGGATCGTAAAATTACGAATTTCGAAATTCTAATAATAATAATAATAATAATAATAATAATAATAATTATTCTTTTTATTTTTTCTTTTCGTTTCACCCATAAATACGTTCGTCGAAAGATACGTCGTAGCTCTCGTGATTTCGTGGAATAATTTATTTTTCACGCGAAAAAAAAAAAAAAAAAGACAGAAAAATAAAAAATATATATAAACCGAGGACGAGCTTGAAAATTTTTCTTTTCACGACATTCGAAAGAAAAAAAAAAAAAAGAAAAATAAAAAAAATCGTTCGAACCTTTCGGCGACTCTTTGGTTTGATATTTATCTCTTCTTCTTCTTCTTCTTCCTTTTTATTTATTTATTTATTTGTTTTTCTTTCTTCGTCAGATCTCAAGATTACAAATTGCGAGGTGTAATTCGATTCACCCGGAGAAACATTTGGCACGTAACCCCCCCTCCCCACCTCCCCTCGTCCCTTCCCCACGTAATCACTATATGGACGCATAAACTTACATTTCTAATGGAATGATATAACTTTTAACTCGGTTTAACTTACATACATGTATACATTCGATTCTGAAAAAAAATAAAAAAAAAAAAAAAGAAAAAAAAAAAGAGAAAACAGAAACTCCCGTACGTACGTACGTACGTGTATCCACAGGGTTGATTTATACATTCGACCTTTTCCGTTCTAAAGCTCTCTCGGTTAGCTCGCGTAGACTCTCCTCATTTCCTGATTTTTATTCATCAAGTAGAATAAAACGTACGGGTGGTTTTCGAAACTACTAAAAAGAGAGAGAGAGAGAGAGAGAGAGAGAGAGAGAGAGAGAGAGAGAGAGAGATATGAGGATTCGTGTTTTGATTCGTTGCGAAGTCGAAGTAAAAAGAAATAATAATAAAAAAAGAAAAAAAAGGAGAAATAGAAGAAGAAGAAGAAGAAGAAGTAGAAAAATATAAAAGATAACAGACAAAAGATAAAAACGTAGAAGAAGAACAACAACCACGACGACGACGACGACGACGACGATGACGACAAGAAAAAGACGACGAAGAATTTTAGAAAGAGAGAGAGAGAGAGAGAGAGAGAGAGAGAGAGAGAGATGTGTGTGCGTATGTAGGACGGTTTCTTTGTTTCAATGATAGTCAAAATATTCTTATATTATACGTAGATAACGTCGTATCGTATTTGTTAAAAATAATATATACTAATAATTCACTATAATCCGTTGGTAACATTCACGTATCATTTCTTATGGTATTCGAATAAGGCGAAGCTTTTGTATTTTAGTACCCATCCCTCGTATAACCGTAAAGTCTTCGATGTAATCACACGAGTAAGCGATGGCGCTTATGTGCGTCGTATACACACGTTCTAATATAAGTTTCATATTTTTATCTACAATTTCGACCATAGGAATTTCTTTTTATACATACACATCTCGATATCTACTTCGATCATTCGAAAAGTTACAT
>OU426998.1:3065463-3075463 GCA_911387935.1 Dolichovespula saxonica | reverse complement strand
GCTCACCCTCCTTCTCTTATCATTTAGTATTCTATTATTACGATTCATATATATATATATATATATATATATATATATATATATATATATATGTACATAAAGCGTTCGCATTAGAATCGTCCTATACGCATTTCTACAAATTCACATGGCTTTGATATCGATGGATCGTCTCGATTGTGATAATTTAAATATCTTCGTTTAGTATTAGTCGATCGGCTTTATCGACGAAATAGGAAATATATCCCTATAGATATATGACGTATGGAATGAGAACGGAACGCGCTGAAAATACACGCTCACGCTCGGGCACACACAAAAAAGGGGAAACGCAACTAAGATAAAAAAAAAAAAAAAAAAAAAATAAAAGAAAACAAGGAAGTAAAATCATGAAGAATAACGTAGCCCATGAATTATACATAGAATCTATTTTTATCGATGTATATACATACGTACGTACATATATAGATACGTATGACAGATAAAAAGTGTGATATCTTAGATCAGGTGTTAAAGATATATATATATATAAATAAATAAATACATATGTATATGTTTATCTTTGGAACTTCATCAAAAGTGTGTAACTACTAATTTCAATGAACCGCGAAATTTCGTAGGTATATAACATACATATATATATATATATATATATATATATATATATATATATATATATATACATAAATCTTGTTTGTTTTCTCTCTGTCTCTCTCTCTCTCTCTCTCTCTCTCTCTCTCTCTCTCTCTCTCTCTCTCTCTCTCTCTCTCTTTCTCTCTCTATCATCTGTCTTTATCTCTACTTTCTAAGTCTCTCTGTGTAACCTATGTTGGTAGAGTTTGCTTCGAAGTGCTTTCTCAGAAGGTGCGCATTACTTTGGTTTATCTTACGCATTGATTTGTTTTTACTGGAGCTTAAACGTACTCTCTCTCTCTCTCTCTCTCTCTCTCTCTCTCTCTCTCTCTCTCTCTCTCTCTCTCTTTCTCTTCAATCTCTTCGTCTTAGTCCTTTACCAGCTCGTTCGTGGGCGGTCGAAACGAGAACCATTGAAATACCGAAAGGGCCACGACGCATGCCTGTGTGGAAGAAAATACGCGAGCCAAGTTTCATCTATTTGCTAAATATACTTAACTGAATGAAGTGTGCGCGAAAGAGAGAAACAGAGAAAGAGAAAGAGAAAGAGAAAGAGGGACAGATAGACAGACATACGTAGAGAGAGAGAGAAGAGAGAAAGAGACAAGAAGTTACATTGCCTTTTCGTCCTTTATATACGTGCTCGTGCATATACATACATACATACATACATACATACATACATACATACATACATACATACATACATACATACATACATACATACATACATACATACATATATATATATATATATGTATATATATAGTATATATACATATATATTTTAGGGGAGTCCGTCGTCTCTCAGTCTACTTAAGTATACTCTCGCTTATTTGCGTACGAATTCTCGCATTGAGGGAAGAGTAGCAGTACAGTGAACGCAAAGAAAGAGAGAGAGAGAGAGAGAGAGAGAGAGAGAGAAAGAGAGACTGACTGACTGGCTGGCTGACTGACTAGCTAACTGGCTGACTGGCTGGCTGACTGACTGACTGACTGACTGACTAGTATTCCAAGTTTTAGGAGAGTACGATGTTGCGCGTTGAGTAACTCGAATCAATTCTAAGATTCAGTAACAGAAAGGAATTTCTCTCGTTTCCTTTTCGAAGATGACGACTCGAATAATCAAGACTCTATTGTTGAGATATATCCATGTATGTAACTCATCATCATCTCTCTCTCTCTCTTTCTTTCTCTCACGAGACTTATCATTCTCTCTCTTCTCCCTCTATTTTCTACCTAAGGAGCTAAATTTGGTGCTCGGCCTTTCGTTCAACGTTTTTCTATTTTTCCTATTTCGCTAATGGGATCCCTGAAATGGTCGAAAAAGTAGAGATACGAGAGAGATAGAGATAAAGAGAGAGAGAGAGAGAGAGAGAGAGAGAGAGAGAGAGAGGAGGCGAGAAAAGTCGAAGAAACTCGATAGGAATAGGGAAAAGATTTGAAAAGTGATATATATATATATATATATATATATATATATATATATATATATATATATATATATATATCATCTGTTTTCTCGACGACTCCAACTTTCCGAAGTCCGAGACTCGAATATTCGACGGTTCTTGTTTGTAGAAAAGAAATGATCGCGTTAGGGGAAACATCGGAGTATAACGATCTCGTGCGGTTTTATCCGGATTACCCGTTACATACCGTGCGCTCGAACGAAATATACCGTGAAAGAAAAATAGTGTTTGTATAATATACCGATGTTATTACAAACTGTGTCTATCTAACCATACACACACACACATACATACATCCAACCCTTACTTCTCTGATCTATCTTCCCTTAAATTTTTTCTTTCGCCGAATTAAAATCGACGATTTGTTATTATTATTTTTGTTCCCCTCTATTTACGTGGGAATTCGATTCGTTGGAAAAGAAATTAAAAAAGGAAATTAAAAAAAAAAAAAAAAAAAAAACGATGCCCTTTTTCCGCCCCCTCTCACGTTTACCTTTCGCGATTAACGAGAAAAACACTTTGGAAGATTTCTAACGAAATTGTTTTTTCTCCCCCTTTTTCCTTTTTTTTTTTTGTTTTATCTCTCTTTCGATTTTAAATTGGTTTTTCCAATTATAAAATAAAAAAGATTTTAATTTGCGCTTTTAAGATAGATATTCATTTGAAGTTATCCCGTTGGATCTCTTTTCCGTTCTCCAAATATATACTATTTCTCTCTCTCTCTCTCTCTCTCTCTCTCTTTTTCGTTATCCTTTGAGAACGAATGAAAATAAAAAAAAAAAAAAAAAATACAATAATCTAAAGAAAGGGAAAAAAATGAAAAGAAGATAAATGTAACAATCGCACACATCACAACGATACTTACTTTTTATACAATAGAAGTAGAGAGAGAGAGAGAGAGAGAGAGAGAGAGAGAGAAGGGGAGATATAAATATATGAAAAGAAAATATCAGAAAAATGAAAGTAATATTTCTATAACGTGCCATCAATCAATCTCTTTATACTTATTATAACGAAGTCACATTGGTACACATTTACTCGTACAAATAATAATATATTATGGCATTCAATAATCTTTGGATCGGTGTTTAATCGGGAATAATTGATGGAAACACTTATCTCCTTTCTTATTGGACAATAACAGTATATTCGTATATTTGATATATTCAGATTATTAATCTGACAACACACTTTTTTACAGAGTCGAGTACTCTTTTCTTTTGCTTTTTTATTTTTATATTTTTTTTTGTTGATCCTATCGTCCTTTTCCCCCTCTCTTCCACTCGTACACACACTCACGCGTATTCACATAAAGTATTTCGCTTTTTCGATCACTTATTCGTACGTACAATTTTCGATATAAAAAAAATACTGGTGTCGATTTCTGTTTTTTTTTTTATATTTCTTTTTTTTCAAATATATATATATATATATATATATAAATGAAATATCAAAAAGTATTAAAGTTAACGAAATACTCTCTACGATGTTTATTAAAGTTATCGATAAAACAAAAACAAAAAAAAAAAAAACAGAAAGAGAGAGAGAGAGAGAGAGAGAAGGAAAAAAGGGAAAAAAGAGATGAAGAATTAAAGTAAAAGAAAAATATACTAGGCAGTAGTGTTATTTATTTAAAAGCGATACGGCAAACATTTTGTTTTCCCAATGAAAACTAAAACGAAAAAAAAGAAGAAAGATACTCCATAGAGTTATTTATTTGAATACGAACAAGATGTCAACCTTTTTGTTTTTCAAATCAAGCAAAACGACGGAACGCGAGCGATGGCTATTTATTTATTTATTTATTTATTTATTTGGAGTGCGTGAAGTATTAACAAAAAAAAAAACCATTGTCAATACAGGACTGAGAAAAGTAACGAAAACGGAAAGAAAACAAAAACGAGAAATAATAATAATAATAAAAATAATAAAAATAATAAAAATAAAAATAACAATAATAATAATAATTACTACGTAAATGCATACTTTCGATTCGTTACGATTAATAATAAACCATCCCACGAATTTCGACATTACTTGTCGGTCAAATCCTTTTCATTGCAAAAAAAAAACGGAGAAAGTAGAGAGAGAGAGAGAGAGAGAGAGAGAGAGAGGGGAAAGAAAAATATGAAAAAAAAGAAAAGAAAAAGATAGGAAAAAAAAGCTCGTTCAAACTGGTCCTGGGTGTGGTCTTGCAGTATGCAGACGCAAACGGGGGAAAAGAAAAAGAGAGAAAGAGAGAGAGAGAGAGAGAGAGAGAGAGAGAGAGAAGAAGAAGAAGAAGAAAGGAGAGAAGTGAAAAAGGAGGAAAAGGAAAGAAAGACTTTCGAGGCTCGCAATTATTAAGAGTAGCATCTTTTTCTCATAAACCTACTCGAGTCATCTTGACACACTGCCTGTAAGTGGTGTTAACGTTTCACGACCACGAAATAGCCTCCTTCAAGAGTGCACGATTTTCTGACCCGAAAAGCGACCAATTTTCTTTCATTTTAGTCAACGAGAAATTACGAGACCATTGATCTTCTCCTCCCTCTCTCTCTTCTATCTTCTATCTTTATCTTTTTTCTCTCTCATTTTCTCTCTTTCGTATTTTCATTCCCTTTATATTTATATATACATATACATACATACATATATATATATATATATTTCTTTCTTTTTTATTCCACGCGATCGTATTTGTGCGTATACATAATATTAAATAATTCATGAATATCAGTGTCCAAAAGGTACTCGTCAAACCATTCTCGTTTTGTCGGACGTAACGCGACGCGACGCGACTTTATATGTATTATTTACAAACATCGGGAGCATAATATGCGAGATTTTTAAAATATGCCACGGCAAACCATAATTTTGGTCTTTCGAGATGGAAAAGACGGGCTTCTATGAAATAATATTACTCTCTCTCTCTCTCTCTCTCTCTCTCTCTCTCTCGCTCTCGCTCTCGATCTTTCGTTTCAATTTATTAATTACATTGAATCTTTCTCTCTCTCTCTCTCTCTCTCTCTCTCTCTCTCTAGTTTAATAATCATTCACGAAAATGTAACGACGTGCCGCGCGCGATTATAGTGTTGGCAAGGCGTTGAAAATGTTAAGGGCTATGAGAAATTCTAGCTTGAATAAAACATTTTATTATACGTGAATACCTTGAATTATGTAAAAAGTGTGAAAAATCGACGCTTACAGAATTTTATTTATTCACATATTTGAAGGGGGTAGGGCGGTAGGGGAAGGAAAAAAAAACATTGTTAGCTAATCTCTCTCTCTATCTCTCTCTCTCTATCTCTTTGGCTCACTCAACTCCAACGAGACGATAATGAATCATCGAGTTTAAGCTATTTGTTCTCTTTTTCTCTACGTTTCCCTTTTATTTCCTTTTTTTTTTTCATTCTTTTTTTCTCTCTCTCTTTCCTTTCCTTTCCTTTTCTTTTATTTTCTCCCTCTCTCTCTCTCTCTCTCTCTCTCTCTCTCTCTACTCTCTTTTACCTACGCCAGAAAAGATTTATACGGGTACGTGGCTTAACTTATGCGAGTAACGAAATAAATCACGTTTGCACTTTTCTTTTTTTTTTTTCTTTTTCTATCCTCCCCCCTCTCTTCTCTCTATTTCTCCTCCCCCCACACCCCCTCGACCTCTTCCCATTTTTTCTTCTTTCTATTCCTTCGTTTTTCGTTTTGTTTCGTTTTGGTTTACGAACCCTCGCGAAAATAATCGGATCGTCGAAGAAACGAAATGACGTTTTCTTTATTATTTCCTTCGTTGAAGATTTTGAAGAGTAAAGGGTTACGAGAGAGAGAGAGAGAGAGAGAGAGAGAGAGAGATCGTAGGGCGAAAAACGAAAAGAAAAAGGGTCCGTAAGTTTGAACGAATTTCTTTCGTTTGTTTGATTCTATTTTTTTTTTCTTTTTTCGACGTTCGAAACGTACGAACGAAAGAAAGAAAGAACGAAAGAAAGAAAGAAAGAATGATCGATCGATCGATCCAAAACACGTAAAACGATGGTCTTTCAACTCTTTACGATCATGACGAGTTCGAGTCGTATTTGACATCTCATTTCCAGCTTGTATCTCTCTCTCTCTCTCTCTCTTTTAGAAAAAAAAAAGAAATTATGATGGATGCGATGCGCGCGGTTGTATTCGTTTAAGCGCAAGTACAATGACGCTTGAGTATGGATCAATATTATCTGAAATATGTCGAGACATAATGACAACTACAATTTTAACGAGGCACGACAAATGCATAAAATTGCATAAAAATGCATAAAGTTGCATAAGTTGTATAATACATTTATATAAAATACACGTTATTATATAACATACATGTATAATATGGATAAAATGCAAAAATAATGGGTGCGCGTACGAAGCTTATGCTCATAGACAAATTGAAGATAAAATTCTTCGTTTAAGAAGTTTACTTTTCAATATCGAGAATATTCGATCTCGTTATTTCGAGAGAGATTTCGAGAGATAGAGAGAGAGAGAGAGAGAGAGAGAGAGAGAGAGAAAGAGAGAGATGTTGAGAAAATAAAAAAATTAATGGAAGAAAAATAATAATAATAAAAAAGAAAAACAAAATAAAACAGAACAAGAATACATCAATAACCCTCGTAAATCGAATTGATCTACGTGTGCTCGTTATCGATAAACGAAATTGAAAATTATTTTAAAAGGAGGATCTTGCTCTAGGGTATGATTATTCGCTCTTTACTGTTCGACGACGGCAGTAGTAACGACAATAACAACAACAACAACAACAACAATAACAAAAACGATGACAACGATAACAATTGAGAGACGAAAAGTGGTCGTGAACGAATTAATAAAAACAAAATTGCGTCCGTCCGAAAATGTCTCTCTCTCTCTCTCTCTCTCTCTCTCTCTCTCTCTCTCTTCAATGGCAAAAATATTAATCGTTCGAGAATCGTTCGAGTATGAGGTGAGAGAAAAGAAAAGGAAAAAAAAAAGAAAGAAAGAAAGAAAGAAACGAGGAAGAAAACAAAATATCGAAAATCGTCGTAGATCGAATCGATCGATAAAATGGTTGTATTGGTTACGAGGCGAAATTGAAATTATTTGAAATTGATAGTTCCCAAGGGTGCGATCCTTCGCGCTCCTTTATCGTTCGATAGCAGAATAATAAAAAAGGAAGGAGAGGATGGTGTTCGGTTAAACGTTTTTTTAAAAATAGAGAGAGAGAGAGAGAGTGAGAGAGAGAAAAAAAAAAGATAGATAGAGATAGAGATAAAGATAGAGATAGGGATAGAGAAGAGGGGAGAAGGAAAGAGAGAGAGAGAGAGAGAGAGGTAGAGAATTGGCTGATTCGAATTCGCAGCATAAATAGTTATTCCATCATTCGTATGAAAGAGGGATTATCTCGATTAAGAGAAATCGAGGTGTACGTTAATGACGACAAGAAGCTTTCGCATTGTATTCTTAACGTCGTATATTTATATACACCGCTATATGTGTGTGTGTTGTGTGTGTGTGTGTGTGTGTGTGTGTGTGTGTATGGATGTATGTATAAATGTATATATTCTCCGACGTAGTAAACGACAGGAGAGGTGATGTTGGTACGATCATCGAATTAATCGCGCTCACTTTAATGTCTCCGTTTCCGCGTTACATTGCATTTTAATACATACATATATACGTATACGTGCATACATGCATAAATATAAATATATGTATATGTACGTACGTGTGTTCACGTACGTGTTCACGTACCTACGTATGTATGTATGTATGTATGTATGTATGCATATATATGTATGTATGTATGTATGTATGTATGTATGTATGTATGCATATATATGTATGTATGTATGTATGTATGTATGTATGTATGTATGTATGTATATATATGTATGTATGTATGTATGTATGTACATATCTACTATCTAGGAGGCAAGGTTGCTAGCTTGGCTAGATATCTAGTAACCTACCTACTTACCTAGCCACGCGAGATACCTACTCCTGAGGAGCCATTTCATTCCGCGTGGTTGCTCCTGGGATTACGAAAAAAGAGAACGTTGCTGTCTCCTTCTCTCACTCTCTCTTTCTATCTCACTCACTCTCTCTCTCTCTCTCTCTCTCATAAACGCCAGACATTTTTTACATCCTGGCAAACCAGAATCGCAAGAAGTATACTCTCATTTTCCAGCGAATTGGCTCGATTAACGT
This sequence comes from Dolichovespula saxonica, assembly GCA_911387935.1. Classification (NCBI taxonomy): domain Eukaryota; kingdom Metazoa; phylum Arthropoda; class Insecta; order Hymenoptera; family Vespidae; genus Dolichovespula; species Dolichovespula saxonica. Next base: position 3,067,175 of record OU426998.1, on the reverse strand, counting down.
TAGACGAGTTTCCCTTTTCTTTCTTTTCCTTTTCTTTTTTCTTTTCTTTTCTCCTTTTTTTTTTTTTTTCTATTTCCTTATCTTTTCCCTTCCTTTCTCTCCTTTCTTCGTCTCCGTCTTTTCCTTTTTTTTTTGTTTTTGTTTTAATCCATCCATCCATCCATCCTTCTGTCCATCCGTCTATCGATCCATCTATCTATTTTCCTTTACATTTTTTTTTTCTTTTTCCTTCTTTAATTCCTAACTTCTCATCACGTAGGTCAGCCCAATAACCGATCGTCACTATCCCGATAAGTCGATTATACCTCGTCGATAATTTTCTTTTAACTAATTGCTTTTTAACTTCTCGCGCTAACAGCTCGTTAATATCTTCTTTTCCCCTTTGGATTCTTTGCTAAAGGAATAATAAGAATAAAAATAGGAACAAAATAATAATAATAATAATAATAATGATGATGATAATAATAATAAGATTAAGAATAAGAAGGAGAACAACATAACAACGTACAAAAAAGGAAAGTAACAAGAAAGAGAGGAAACGAAAGTAACAAAAAAAAAGAAAAGAGGAAATATTTAATAAACCTATTTCGCATCTTAGTTTAATATCCCCTTATTTTTTACGTAATTGCGAGATTGAATCACTCGTTCTCTCTCTCTCTCTCTGTAAATCATTATTATTTATTACTATACTTTACTTCGGTATATCCTCTTTTCCATACGAAGCCTGGAAATAAATTTTTTATTTCTCTCTCTCTCTCTCTCTCTCTCTCTCTCTATATATATATATATATATATATATATATATATATATATATATATCTTTTTCCTTTCCTCTCATGCATTCACTCATTCGCGTTAGAATAAGTAGCTAAAAAATATTGTTTAAAAAAATATAGCAAAAATATTATTTGTGTATATAAAAGAGCTCGTAAATACGGACGATGAGGGAATGATGCGTTTAAAGATTGAATTTCATAATCGTAATTTCTTTTTTATTCGCGATAAAGTTAATAATCCGTCGATAATATTGAACGTCGATAATTATTTTGTCGTTAAACGAGTATAAAAATGTTTTCGCGAAATAATAGAAACTATTCGAATGATCGAAATATAATGGCGTTTCTTTCTCTCTCTCTCTCTCTCTCTCTCTCTCTCTCTATGTTTTTTTTTCGTTTCATTAGTTAGCTCGTACGCGACGATATATAGATATATATAATACATTGAAGACCAGATCAATGGCTCGCGATCAGAGTTAGGTGCTTTTATAAGTCAATAGGGTGGATATGACCTCTTGAACGTGAAATTCCGAAGAAACTTCGTGCATGGAATGAATGGTGGTAGTTAGGTGGGGATAGGTAGGGGTAGTTAAGTAGGGGTAGGTAGATAAATAGGTAGGTAGGTAGGTAATGCATTACGATAAGAGTATTTCAAACGATGCATACGCATACTCCGTTGCAGCTCATTAAATTTTCTCTCGATTCGATAAATATATGTAAGATACCTTTCTGTGTTACTAAGTATACATATATATATATATATATGTATATACATGCAAGTACATATACATATAAAGTATAATACGTATACATACAAGCATATATACGATACGCCATCGATCGTAATTACCGAACGGAGAAGACACTATTTTTCTTCTTTTCTTTTTCTTCCTGTTTCTTTTTTACTTCTTCATCTAATTAACGATATTAAGTAAA
>OU426998.1:3055463-3060463 GCA_911387935.1 Dolichovespula saxonica | reverse complement strand
ATCGGCTACTTCGCTTACATCATTGAACCTCGACCTACTACCCACTCTTCCGATGGCCTTCGGTACCGAGAACTCAACTACGGTCACAGCTCAATCTGGCTCAACTGCTTTGCTACCATGCATTGTCCACAATCTTGGCGACGGAGTGGTAAGATCATTACAAATATTATCACCTCAATGTAGATATATATATATATATATATATATATATATATATATTTATTTATTTATTTATTTATATACAAACACACAAACGTTAGATACATATAATGAAACATCATATATATATATATATATATATATATGCGTGTATATGTATGCTTGTATGTATGCTTGTATGTATATATACAAGCGTGTGTATGTATGCTTGTACGTATATATGTATGCCTCACTACAAGCACAATTATCGACCAACGTGATCTTATCCCTTACATAACCCCCTTTTTCTTACTATCTCTCTGTCTTCCCCCATCCCCCTCCCATTCCTTTTTTTACCTCCCTTTTCTCTTTCTCTTTTTCCTTCTCCTTCTGACTTTTCCTATTTCCTTTTTCCTCCTCCTCCTCCTCCCCCCCTCCCCCACTCTCTGATCCTTCTCTTTTTCTTTCTCTTTTTCTATACCATCTCACGTACACACCGGTTTAGCGATTTAGTAGAATTACGAAGCTTACCTTTTCCCTTTTCGTATCTGTATCTATCAATTTCGAGTATAACGATAAAATATTTTCTATGTAATGGATAGAAGAGACGTATGTACAAATACATTTATACACACACACACACACACACACACACACACACACATATAAATATATATATATATATTTTCATCGAAGTAAAATTTGATCGTATTTTAAATGGATTTAAAGACATTACCACGTCTTCTCACAACGTATTCTTTTTCCTTTTTCTCTCTTTTTTTTTTTGTTTTTTCATCTTCTGATTAATTCACGTACAGTGTAGCATGTAGTTTAAGCGCGAAGGTAGGCACACGTTTGTGCGAGGTTCCATTTGACAAAAAAAAAAAAAAAAGAAAAAAGAAAAAATAAAAAATGACCCACGTACTATCTTCTATCTCACGTATCGGATTTCTCTCTTCGTATTTATCATCTACACAACGTCTTCTTCTTTAACTTTTACCCTTATACTCTCGACGAAACGTTTATCTACGTATGTACTTACTTACTTACTTACTTACTTACTTACTCACTTACGTTCTTACACACACACACATACATACATACATACATACATAGTCGTTGTACATTTCGTACCTTATGCTTCGTCTTTGTCTTCGTGTTTTTTTTTCTTCTTCTTCTTCTTCTTCTTCTCGCTCAAACATTGTATTATATAGCAGTATACATACATACATACATACATACATACATACATACATACATGTATATACATACACGTATTTGTTCGAATGCATATGTTTCTCTTCTCGTTCGCGTTCCTCTGTACTCTTGAGACACGTTCTCACTCGCTAAGATAAACAACTTCTCCTCCTTCAACCTCTCACCCCCACTCCCTTCTCCCTCCACCCAACCACCCACTCAACCCAACCCAACCCAACCCAACCCAACCCCGTCCATCCTCATTCTCTGTTGCACACTCTCTCCCTCTCTTACTACCCTTTCTATCTGTCTACTTCCATCTTCGTTGCTTTCTTTTACCCGCGCGTCTTTGGCACCGTCTCAGCGTAAGGAAAGACGCGCAAACGAGGAAGGGGATGAGGTGGTGACGACGGCTGCAACAGTGGTGGTGGTGGTAGAGGAGGAGGAGGAGGAGGAGGAGGAGGAGGGAAGAAGAAGTAAGAAGGCACGGATCGAAGTCGAAAGTTTAACAAGATTTTGAATCAGAGTTTTCCGCTTCTTTGATGGAACCTTCCTTCCCCTCATTCCCTGCACCCAACCACTCCCTCTCCACCCATCCTACATCCCTCCCAACCATCCCTCTTTTCCTCTCCTTCGACAACCCCTTTTACTGTCCTCAACGTCCTCCTCGAAGCTTTGAGTTAGAGAACATTTTCTTCCTCCTCTTTTCTCTCTCTATCTCTCTCTATCTCTCTATCTATCTCTTCTTCCCCCCCCCTCCTCCTCCTCCTCCTCCTCCTCCTCTTTTTCTTCTTCTTTACTTTACTTTACTTTACTTCTTTTTTGTTTTCCTAACGAGACTCGTTTTTAACGTCGCATTTCTAGATTCACCCGAATCTTTCACTTCTTTTTCCATAATTTTTCTTTATATATATATATTTTTTTTTTCTTTTCTTTCTTTCTTTCTCTTTTCCTTACTTTCCTTCCTTCTTTCTTTCTTTCTTTTTTTTGATTTTTATTCGCTTCTCTCTCTCTCTCTCTCTCTTTTCTCTATCATCTCGTCCCATCCATACCACTTTCCGTGTAGGAATTCAGGGTAGGAACGGGTGGGTGGTGGGGTGGGGGGAAGGGTAACGAATTTTCACCACCCCATCATCATCAACCAACCAACCAACCAACCAACCACCCAACCACGTTCCCCGGTAACTCCGTGGAACGCGTAAGTTTCAGCTACACGTTCGTTGAAATGACGAGATCTTCTTCTTCGAACGTTAGCAACGTTCTCTCTCTCTCTCTCTCTCTCTCTCTCTCACCTTCTTTCTCTTACTTCTTCCTCTTTCTTCTTACACTTTCTATATACTCTACGTTACTCAATGTTACTCTACTCAACTCGACTCAACTCTACAGCGGTCTGAAACGGGGGTGGGGGTGGGGTGGGGGGGAGGAGGGGTAGGGGGGTTCTACTCTTGGATCCATTCTCTTGTGAAAGTCTCGAGGTTTCAAACGAGCCTCTCGAAAGCTTAACTTCGGAGAATAACAAAAGGGGTGGGAGGGGGTAGGAGGAGGGTGGGGATAGAGAGAAAGACGGACAGAGCTTTCCATCCAACCGAACGGCAACCGACAAAACGTCATTCCCTCGACCGCACAAACTTCCGTTTCGTGTGCCGTTTTCTTTGACCGTCTCTTCTTCTTCGTCTTCTTCTTTATCTTCATCCTCTTCTTCTTCTTCTTCTTCTTCTACTTCTACTTCTACTTCTACTTCCTCTTCTTCTACGATGAGTTTTTGCCGGGCTCCGAAATGTACCACCCGAATTTCGCGGGATTACTTTCATTACGTTCTTCTCGTCGTTCGCTGCTCCGTTTCAACGTCGCAATGCTCCCGATACTTTTTCATTTGGATTATCCCGATTAAAAATATTCATCCTCGATACCCTCCTTTTCCTTTCTTTTTTTTCTTTTTTTTAATTTTTATTTTATTCTATTTTATTTATTCATTTATTATTATTATATTTTTTTTTTTTCGAACGATACCAATCGATCGCATCGAATCGAACACGATACTTTCAAACGGGTACGACGTTTCGATTATTTCCTACATTTTTTTTTACTTCCGTATCTTCCTTTTTCACCCCCTCCCCTTCTTTTTGTTTTCTCTCTCTCTCTTTTTTTTTTTTTTTTTTGTTACGACAATCCGATTGAGACCGATCGATATTTACGAACTTGATAATTTGTTTCTTTTTTTTTTTTTTTAATCAGACGATTCCTTTCTCCTCGATAGAATTCTTTTAGGAGATACATTTTTTTTTTTTTTTTTTTTTTTTTTAATACGATGATCCTCGTCCCACTTGTTCTCGGTACCGTGACACAATCGTGAACTGAAGGACCTTCGGCCCTTTTTAACATGCCAGTAGAAATTCTTGCAACGATAAGTAAGGACGGAAGAGTTTCGAGAATCGAGAAAGTCACTGACGGATTTTAGGAATTTAATTTAAATAGTTCGAGGGACGCCAAGTCAAATTCGCCAAGAAATTCACATTGGCGGGATATCGTTGTATATATCGAATTGTATCGATTGTATCGAGTGTAACAAGAGATATCTGTTTTATCTTTTCTTTCTTTTTTTTTTTTGACTCTTATTTTTTTTTTTTATAATTTTTTTTCTCCTTCTTTTATCCATCTCTCTCTCTCTCTGTCTGTCTCTACTTTCTTTACCAAAGTTACGATCTTTAAAGTAGGAATATTTGAGATAACGCGCGAGAGCTAATAAATCGATCGATCGACTTTGATTATAAAACTTGCGAAGTGTAATGATTTAGCGGAGAAAGAAATATGGCGAGGAAAGTAAAAAAAAAAAAAATAAAAAAAAATAAAAAAATAAAGAACGAACGAAACATCGTAGATAATATATAATATAATCAATGAAGCGTAGTTTCCTTGAAACTCGAAAAAATTTGATGGAAAATAGGAAAAAAAAAAAAAAGAAAGAGAAAATTAATTAACGTTTATGGTCAAGCATGTTTCGCGCGTAAAAGTTATCCCCTTTTCATCGTTACAACGAAACTGGTGCACGAGCCTTGGAGAACAGTTAGAATCCTTTCTTTTACTTGTTCCTCCTGAGATTTTTTCTTTTCTTCCTTTCTTTACCCCCCTCCCCCTCCCTTTTTTTTTTCCTTTTGGGCCGTCGTTTCGAACCAAATTACACGCGCAAATAGGAAAATTAGGAAGTTACACGTACAACCTTTTTCGCGACCGTTCGTCTCAGAGCTTTTAATTTTACGATCTTGACAAGAATAAGAAGAAGTGGAATGAAAAAAAAGTAATAAAAGAGAAGAGAAGAGAAGAGAAGGGAAGAGAAGAAAGATCAATTAGCGTAAAAGGAGTCTCTCTCTTTCTCTTTCTCTCGAGGAAAGAAAAAAGAGAAAGAAAGAGAGAAGAACATAGTAATTGATTATTTCATTATTATTTAATTTAATTTGATTTGATTTGATTGTTTTTCTTTTTTTTTTTTTTTTTTGAAATCATCGAAAGAAACATTCGACCCACCATCCCGTATCCCGTTTATATTTCGTAACGTAGTTCGACGATACTAAACGCGATCATTTTTCCGTCTAATAAAATTCGTCGAAAGGATTTATAAAGCGATTTTATTCGACGTGGTTTCAATCTTGAGAAATATTTAGATACAC
>OU426998.1:2985463-3047963 GCA_911387935.1 Dolichovespula saxonica | reverse complement strand
TCGTCCGAAATACGACGAGCGAGAGTTTATAGTTTGATAGAACGTATAAGTATGTATACATGTATGTATATATATATAAATAAATAAATATATATATATATATATATATATATATATATATATATATATATACATATCCGTTAACATACGTTCGTAGACGCGTTAATTTAACTTTTATCAAAGAGCAAGGTACATAGATCACATAACTTGAGACTTAAAAATGGCGAGCTCATTTTATTGCCTCTTCCCTCCTTCACCTATCCTCCTCCTCTCCCCCCGCCAATGACTTAGGTTATATAAACTTTAAATACATGCGTACGTTTAGTACATACATACGTATTAGTACATACGTACGTATATACTATAACGTATACATGCATAGACCACCCCCTCTCTCTCTCTCTCTCTCTCTCACTTTATCCTGTTTCGGTTCTAAACTTAGTTAGTTTTGATATTAAATCATTCAAAATGTTGTAAAGTCGTACGATGAAAACGGAAAACTGTGTTTTTTTTTATTTTTTTTTTTTTCTTTAACGTGTTTTCGACAGAAAAGTAAGAAAGTAGGAAGGAGAAAAAGGAACGAAAAAAGAGAGAGAGAAAGAGAGAGAGAGAGAGAGAGAGAGAGAGGAAAAAAAAAATAAGAATTAACTATTGAAGATCTTGGACTGAACTATGTTAAGTGTACATATTCAATGAGTCGCAGATTGAATAATTTATTTGTACGTTGACGATACTGAAGGCCGAGAAAGTAGGGAAGAAGTGTACGAAGTAACAAGAAAATAAAAAATGAGAAAAAAAAGAACAAAGAGAAAAGAAATGAAAGAATATCACTAAATGCATCCACTCTCTCTCTCTCTCACACACACACACACATATATATATATTTGTGTTATATATAAATTTTTAATTTCTCAATTATTCTTATATTCTTTTCTCTCGAAAAAAAGGAAAAGAAAAAAAAAAAAAAAACAAGAAAAAGAAATAAAAAAGAAAGAACGAACCAACGACATAAAACCAATGGCAGGGAAACACGGCGGGGAAATTAAAAGAAAGAAAGAAAGAAAAAAAAGAGAGAGAGAGAGAGAGAGACAGAGAGAAGAGAAGAGAAGAAGAAATAATCCCCAGAAGACGAATTTCCATTGGAAAGTTCGAATGAAAATATCTTTGCGATTGGATGTTATCTATAAATTTAATTGGTTTTTGCGGAACGAAATCCGTTCGTTATTGCTTACTCGTAGACGATTTTCACGATAACAATAAAATCCCCGATGATACATACCGCCATCACCATCATCACCATCATCATCAGCATCATCAGCAATAGTATCCTCCTTTACCGTCGTTCGTCTTATACTACTCTCGGAAGTTCCTTATACACTTTTAACGATGTCGCGGCACTATGTCGGTTTGTAGATATTCAAAGAGCATCGGGGGTTCGGTGTTCCTGGACGTGGCGGGGTTAGAGGGGAGGTTAGAGGAAAAAGCAATCCAGCTACGGCTGAAATTGATCACAAAGTTTTCGACCGAGACCTCTACCAACTCCCTACCCCCTACCCTCAACACCCTTTCCTCTGCTTTTTGAAAACTTTTAACGCACTAGGGATAAGATAGATAGATGGATAGATGGATGGATAGACGGTACACTTCGCCAGTAATTCGATGCAAACGAAAGGTTTAAAATTTTTTCACTATATATTTCGTAAGGAATATATTTCTATCCTTGCGTTTTATGCATATATGCGCATGGGTTTATGGGCGCGCGATTGCGTATGCATTTACGAAAATGATCCCTCGAAGATAATTAACGATCTTAATCCTATTAATTGGTTGAATTTAATACGCTCGAACGTGTACTTAGTTGCAACGGTTGTATATATAAATAAACGATAGTTAGAACGTCGTTATACGTATTCGCCTTAACGTTAATGGCGGAAGGGACGTTTTCTTTATGTTTTACCTCCCCTTTAAGTTATATACCTCAGAACCCATACTCATATTCGTCTCGTTCGCTCTCCTCCCTCCTCCCGAACCCCGCTTCACCCTCAAACCGTACTACGCTGCTTAGATACAACGAACGTTACGCGGGAAGACCCGAGCGTACGTAACCCAATATCCGTATTTTGAGTTTCAACGGTGGTTAATAGCGAATGGTAAAACTTTAAACGTTAATTGGTAGAATAGAGAATTATAATGGATATTGATAGGATTAGTGATATATCAACCGATCGGAATGTTTCTTTGCATTGATATCGATAGGAATGTTCAATAATCGTGAATCAAAGGGAAGGGTTGTTACTTCGATGTATATGTATATATGGGTGTGTGTTGGTATGTATGTCTGTGTGTGTGTGTGGGTAGGTGGTTGGGTACAAGCTTTATACATCGTATTCATCCTAAAGTAAACTATGTTTCTCTCTCTCTCTCTCTCCCTCTCTCTTTAATCTTTAGAGTTGCAATTGAGATAGATAGAAATAGAAATAGATAGATATAGAGATAGAGATAAAGATCTATATATATATATATATATATATATATATATATATATATATATATATATATATATATATAGAGAGAGAGAGAGAGAGATAGATAGATAGATATATAGGTGGATATATGTGTGTGTGTGTGTGTATATATATATATATATATATATAGAGAGAGAGAGAGAGAGAGAGCAATTGATTTTTACTAAAAATCACTTAGGAGAACATTTCGGGTCCCCAAACTTAGGAACTTTTGATCCTCCATTTGGAAACTTTTGATCACATTTTGGCCCATATTATATATATATATATATGATATAGTCGTACCAATGCTTAAGCTAGTAGTATTTGTTTTTGATGAAAATTTTGCTTTCTTATTCTCTCTCTCTCTCTCTATCTATCTATCTATCTATCTATCTCTCTCTATCGTTTTGTCCACCATCTTACTACTTCCTTTTATTTTTGTTTTTCTTTCAACGTTCATCCAACGATGTTCGTTTATCCTTTGGAGTTAGAGATATATGTCTAACCAGCCGTTCGCTTAATTTTCCTTCGTCAAAGCACCAAAGCAACTAACTCATCAGCGAGGAGGTCAGTGAATGCAAAGGATCAGAAGGATAAACGTTCGTTAATTAAATGTTGTCTCTCTCTCTCTCTCTCTCTCTCTCTCTCTCTCTCTCTGTCTGCCTCTGTCTCTTTCTCTTCCTCCTTTGCCAAATAGATTCCAATTGTTGCAGATCGTGATGCAACATGATAGAGAAAACATTCCAATAGGTATACGTGTTTTGCGTTTGCGTTTGTGTTTATACGTAATAGACTTAAATAAAAAGATGAAAGATAAGGAAAAACATAAGCGTATGCATAAACAAAACCTTTACTTTCGTTGAATCGTCCAAATTTTCGATACAAAATGTTTCGAATTTTTTCAACGCGATACGTGAAGAATCGTAGGATAAACGAAGAAATGAGATGAAATGAATAAAAATAAGGGGAAAAAATATAAGAAAGGAATATTAAAGAAAATATGTCACTCGTTGCGTCGACCATATAAATAATACAAATTGAAACGAATCCATTCAACCCTCGTTATTAGGATTGTCAGCTTATGTTTGTATTATTTTTCCTTTTCTTTCGTTTTTATTCTTCACTTGTACGCATACGTATATATACATATTTTTTTTTCGTTTTCTCTTGTTAAAAAAGAAACAAACGTTTTGGAAATATCGTCAGAACGATCGAACTCTTGAAAAACTTACGTGTTTAGTTTAAAGATTTTTTTAGAAAAAGAAAAAAAAAAAAAACAAAAAAACGAAAAACAAAGTGAAAAGAAACGATCGAAATAGTTCTATGTCGAAAAGGATTATCGAGTACATAAACATTACATTGTATCCGTATTTATATATATTTTTTATTTTTTTGATTTACCATCGCGACGGATGCATTTCAAATAATAATACACCATGTACATATACTTTGGAGTTAAAGCTTAGGTGAGGAAAAAAAATTTCTAACTTCTTATCATTATAAGAGCTGTGAGTACGTTCTATGTAACTCGTTTTTCTTAAACAACCATCGAAGTATCTTACTATCATTAATCAAGTTCAATATATATACACGATATGCGTGTACATAGAAATTTCGTAAAGAAAAAGAGGAAATGGAGAGAGAGAGAGAAAGAGAGAGAGAGAGAGAGAGAGAGTGAGAGAGAGAAAGCAAGCAAGCAAGTGCTCTCTCTTGATTCATTCCCGATGAGTCGCTTATTTTAGTCGGTTTAAAAAGCTACAGCCGCAAAACACGATGAGATACGCGTATCCGATTCTTGCTTTTTGTCGTGTCCTAGTAAAAGCAGTGAATAAAGGACTCGACGTGTTTCACCGTGCCAAGTACTTACTTACTTACTAACTTACGTATATATCTACGTACGGTACTCACATACATGCATACATACGTACGTACGTACATATGCACGTATACATGAACAGATAGATAAATAGATAGACGGATAATTAGTTAGATATAATATACGTAATTACGATTATATCCATGTATCCATAATGGACACACGATAGTTTGTTAATTATAACACGTACGTTAATCTATAATACCCTATACATGTTTATATACATACATACATACATACATACATACATACATATATATATATATATATGTATATATATATATATACACACACATCGTAATTATCTCCATTGGGTATATTTTGCAAGTAATATGAATAACTTTCTCTCTCTCTTCGATTTCCATCGTTGAGAGAATTTATATCATCGCAAGGTAGTACCTTTTAATATTCTCGAAACAATCGATCGGCTGAGTAAAACCGTGCAAGGGGGAAATAAAAAAACGTAAATAAGAGAGGTTAAAGGGGATGAAAGATATATAGAGAGAGAAAGAGAGAGAGAGAGAGAGAGAGAGAGAGAGATAGTCAATTCTCGAACAGATTCACCCTCGTCCACACTCAACTGTACAGATATATATATATATATAGATATATACACCTATACTTACACGTACACGTACACGTACACGTAACATATACACATACAAGTACACGTTACACGTACGAACACAAGGATTACCCTTTTTCGATTGAAACCGTCGGAAGAAAATCTTGTGGAATACTTTTCCTTTAGTCCTGTAACTACATCGTATAATAATAAACGCAATGTAGTTCGGCTTCTTGAAACTGGTTATCGAGTGCATTAACGCGTAGAGCTATTTCGGAGAAACGGAATTCTATAGGGGGAGATTCCATTATCCGGACGATTAGGGACAACGACGAAGGCGCATAACGTAGCCAACTTGTATCGGTTAAACGTACATACATAAAGACATGCATACATACATACATACATACATACATACATACATACATACATACATACATACGTGCATACGTGCATGCATACATGGATACATAGTTACGTACATATTATATATGGATAGATAGATACATAGATACATAGATACATAGATACATACCAACGTAAATACGTTCTACGCGTATCTTCGAGGGTTTGGAACTTTGACGAGATTCGAAACTTTCACAGAAGTATTATACTTATGTGTATAATAACATTATGTAATATCCGTGAGATACAGAGATAAAGATAAAGATGGTGATAGAGAGGTATAGTGATTGAGAGAGAAAGAGAGAGAGAGAGAGAGAGAGAGAGAGAGAGAGAAAATAACAAGGACATATAAGATTGCACAATGTATAATATCCGTGGTTTTCCCTCTCGATCGTCCTGGCGAAGTCGTCGAGTCAAATTTGAAAAGAAATAAAAAAGAAAAGAGAGAAAAAAAAGGACAAACAAACGAAACAAACGAAAAAGGAAGGAAAAGTTAAATGTGAAATCGGAATGGATATTCGAGTTATATGTAAAAGTGACAAACAAGAAAAGAAAAAAAAAAAGAAAAAACGTACTTTCTCTTTCATTTTTTCATTCGTGTATAGTTATTTCAATTCTCTCTCTCTCTCTCTCTCTCTCTCTCTCTACCTGTTCAATCAAACTTCTTATTTCTAAAGTGGAGATACGATTTTGCGGTGTAATAAAAACAAAAAAACAAAAAATAAAAAATAAAAAAGGGAGAAGGATAGTAAAGCGTCGTAAGGATGTAACTCGGAACAGATGTAAAAGGGAAGAAACGAAAAATGAGGAAAAAAAATGGTCTCCTTCTTGCTTTAGGCAAACCTCGTGATCTATTTTAATCTTGATAACAATGAAATTTTATCGAAAATATATATATATATATATATATATATATATATATATATATCTACTTACGTTTGCGGAACGTCTGTCGGTCTCTGTCTCTGTCCCTGTCTCTGTCTTTGTCTCTGTCTTTGTCTCTGTCTTTGTCTCTGTCTCTTCATCAAAGAAATATCACGTCGAGGACACCGATATCCATCGCCTATATATATATATATATATATATATATATATATATATATATATATATATACATATATTATATTACATAGGTACATATATCCTGACCACAAGTGATCTGACATCATTTCGTGATGTCACCCATGTAATATTCTGCTTGATGCTCTCCATTATTTTCAGCTGACTGAAATCGAGGAAATGTTTCCTTTCTCTCTCTCTCTCTCTCTCTCTCTCTCCTCTCTCCTTTCTTTCTCTCTCTCTCTCTCTGTCTTTCTCTCCCGAGCTATAACTTTCTAACTAGCGTTCTCTCCGTTACGTGCCGGGTTCAAATATAACCAGGATGAAAATAACGAGTTCGTTTCCGAAAACAATGAATAACTCGGGGAATTAGTATGTTGACATGTGTATTTTCTTATATGCAATTCGGATATGATAGTCCTCGAGGGATGGTTTTTATCTACCTTTAGGTGAATTGAGCTATTCGAATGGGTAAGAGTAGTTCGAGATAGGACAATTAACGTCCAATTGTAATAATAATTATGCGGACATACGTAATAATCATAATTATTATCGTTATTATTAATTGTCAATATTATTACAATAATGATGGTAATAATAACGCAACAACAATAATAATATTAAATGAAGAAAGCATAAAGAAACAGTCCATAGAGAGAACAAGCTTGATCACGGTTGTAGCGTGATTACCTATTACTAATCCGATACGAATAGTCCGAGAAGACAAATAATAACAACAACAAAAACAACAACACAGCAATAATTGCGAAAAGTACGTCGTAGAGGAACGACGAACGTTCGAACAGATAAATGCAAAAGGGAAAAATGCGAAGGACGATAACCGTGTTGGAACGTAGACCAGGATAAAATTAAAAAAGAAAAGAAAAAAATAAAAATAGGGGACGCGTATCACCGACAAAGCCAGAGAGAATGTTACGTAGTACACTTCGCGATTGCAAAATAAAATATATCGCACGAAGATTGTAATCGATGATAGTACGCGATCTTGAAACGAAACAAAGAAACGGCCGTTATCGTTTCGATAACATAGAAGCTCGACTGTATCGTAGAAATCGAATAGTATCGATAGTTCACCGATATAATGCATACGCGCGGAGGACTACGCGCGAAGACGGAAAGAAAAGAAAAGAAAAAAAAAAAAAGAAGAAAAAGATGAAACAAAATCGTTGGTAAAAATTATTTTAAAAAATTTATTTATTCGCCGTTGCGTACGAAAGATTGTAAACGAACCTCATCGACGTTTCGATAATCGAATGGGGTCGGGTGGTGGGTGTTGGGGTCACCGCCATATTCTCCAATAGGGGCTTGGCGAGGGGAGGGGAGGGGAATAACGCGAGGGTAGAAAATAACGGGGCGAAGCGTTTGTACAAAAATGAAGATAGAAAATGGTACGACGGCGGTCTATGAAATGCAAAGAACGTTTGAAAGAAGATAATGGGGGTGTACATGGTGCGATCTATTCTTGTAATATCCGTAACAGGGAATCATCTTGTAATTTTTACACGCACGGACATACACAAACACACGCACACACACAGATACACGATGAGCGGTAAAAAAAAAGGAAAGGAACGAACGCCTCGAAAAAATTTTTTAATTTTTACACGACACACACACACAGACAGAAGACATATAGACGAGCGCACACACACACACACACGCACACACACGCACGGTAAAAAAATAAAGGAACGAACGCCTCGAAAAAAACAGAACATACGTTCACTCACGCAAACGGTAGTACACAGAGAGGCGGTTATGCTGAGATAAAGAGAAATAAAGAAATAAAAAAAAAAAAAGAGAGAAAGAAAAAGGAAGAAGGAAAAAAAATATCCACTACAATGGAGATGAACACTTTTTTGAATGTAGGAGATATATATATATATATATATATATATATATTAGATTTGACGCGGGGACTATTGTCTAATCGGCCTAATACTTTTCAATAAATCTTAGGGAAGAAAGAAAATAATAATAATAATAATAATAATAATAATAATAATAATAATAAATAATAATAATAAAAATAATAATAATACCAAGATGAGGAAGATTGAATGAAACGTAAACCACTTCTCTTTTTTCTCTCTCTCTCTCTCGCTCTCCCTATTTTTCACGTTTTATCCCATTATTTCTTTTCCTTTTGTTATTTTATTTTATTTCTTCTTCCTTTTTTCGATCTTTTGTCCTTTGGCACGCAAGCGCAACCAAAAGGTGCATATAGTAGTTTAACGTAGAAAATATTGTCATTTCTCTGCTACACTCCAAGCTGTCTCAACCACTATTCCTTGTCTCGCGAAAAATTACATTTGTCATCCAACCTTCTCCGTATATCTCTCGTCTTTCCTACTCACTCTCTCTCTCTCTCTCTCTCTCTATTTCTCTCTCTATTTCTCTCTCTCTTTCTCTCTCGTTCTTTTTCCATCTTGATTGCATTCCGCTGGTTACTCGCTCTCTTCCTTACTTCCTTCCTTACTTCCTTGAGATGAACGATCCCGACAAAAAAATAAAAAAAAAAGACAACGAGATTATTAAATTTCCATATATCTTTCCTCGATTCATCAAAGGACAAGAGAACGAAACGAAACGAAACTAAACTAAACGAAACGAAACGAAACTAATCATCTCTCTTTGTTTCCATCCTCGTTCAGACGCGAGTCGCGAGGTATTAAAATGGGAACAGAAAAAAGAAAAGAGAAAGGAAAAGATGAAGAAAAAAAAAAAATAAAAAGAACAAAAGAAGGAAAGACAAAAAAGGACGAATCCAATTAAAGGATCCGCGTAAAAGAAAACTTTCTCGACGTGACATTATTTTCACCGAGTATATATATTATCCATTAGTAATGTAACGATCTCGAAGACAACCATAAGAGAATTTCGTTTATGAACTATCGAAGGAACTATTATTATTTTCATACTATCTTCGTCTCGTCATCTTCAAAGTTCCTTCTCTCTCTCTCTCTCTCTCTCTCTCGCTCGCTTTCTCACGAATCATTTCGTAATGGAATCGAACGATTACTTCGACCGATAGGACTTCTTACTCTCTTCGAGAAAGAGAGAAGGATAGAGAGAGAAAGAGAGAAAGAGAGAGAGAGAGAGAGAGAGAGAGAGAGAGAGAGAGAGAGAGAGAGAGTGTTTGAGATCTAATAAAGGGAGCTTGGAGTAATTAACGCTAATGACTGATGGGTAATTAACGATCGACCAAGTAAAACGACCGCCTATCCCCACCTACGAGCCTCTACCTACCCACCTACCTACCTACCTACCTACCTACCTACCTACCTACCTACCAACCTACCAACCTACCGACTTACTTACTTACTTACTAACCTAACTCCGATTGGTGACTATTCACCCCACCTTTTTCACGCCTCGACCCTTTTTTTCCTCTCTCTTTCTATTTTTTCTTTCTTTTCTCTTCCTTCTTTTCCTTCCATTTTTCCTACCCTTCTTTTTCCTTCTTCTTTTCTTTTCATTCTTACGTTCGGCCATAACTAAAGGAAGACAATAAGAATTTCTAAATCGATCGAACGAGGTATTAAATAATACTTATCGATATCGGATAAGGGCGCGCGTGCTCTCAAGAAGCACCATCTAGAAAGAAAGAGTGTGAGAGAGAGAGAGAGAGAGAGAGAGAGAGAGAGAGATGAAAAAGAGAAAGAGAAGACTGAAGCATAGTAAAGGATTACTTAACGCGAGATGTTATCGGTGAAGACAACGACCCCCTTTTACCATATCCGGCTTCGTGGTCAATTTTGGCTTCGGGACTTATTATCGTGTCCGACGTAGCACGATCAACGGATTAGTCTGTCTGATAGCGCTTCTCTTGCCAAGTTAGTTGCCGAACTACTCT
This sequence comes from Dolichovespula saxonica, assembly GCA_911387935.1. Lineage (NCBI taxonomy): Eukaryota > Metazoa > Arthropoda > Insecta > Hymenoptera > Vespidae > Dolichovespula > Dolichovespula saxonica. Next base: position 3,037,674 of record OU426998.1, on the reverse strand, counting down.
TATAGTAGTAGTAGTAGCAGTAGTAGTAGCAATAGTAGTAGTAGTAGTAAACTGTAACTACTACTTACTTGTATCTTTTTTCTTTTTTTTTTTTTTTTGCTTTCTTTTCTTTTCGTTTTTTTTTTTCTTATTTTTCTTTTTTTTTCTTCTTAATTTTTTTCCGTTTCACTCGACTCGCCTTTAACAAATTGAAAGTAATTAAATTTGTTGGCTCGGTTGTATGCAAAAATAAATCTTCTTACGTATAAAACATCGCGTAGGATCGATTGCTATTTATCGGGAGGACTAAGCACGTACATTTTATAAATAATTATTTATGTATATATATTTGTACGTGTATCTATATATCTATATATATATATATATTTATATAGATGTATGTATGAATTAATTTCTTTTTTTGCAATATCCATTAACGCTTGAGAGACATGTGAATTTACGTAATAGGTTCGCTAATAGATGTCCATTTATTTTATTTTTTTTTTTTTTTTATATATATATATTTCTGCTTTCGATAAGTCGATTTAAAATGTACATATTTTATTATTGTTATTATGAATATATAATACGTATATATAAATGGAAAATATGAGTAAGATCGATAAGTAAAATTTTACGACGAATAAAATATCATATGTATTAAATGTAAAACGACAGATACTTGAAAGCAATAAATATCAAATTGGTCGAATTAAACGTCGATGCATGCACATTGCTCGTTTATACGAAAAAAAAAAATATATATATATATATATATACACACGTATGCGAAAAGAAATTAATTATTAATCGACAATTTGAACGCACCTAACGGACGTCACATCGCGATTGACGTCATGCTGTTTGATACAATTATTCTTTATTGAGTTTTGATGACAATTGGAGAAGAGTTAAAAGTCATTCCTTTTTTTCATAAATGATTTCAAATAGATGTGATATGCGTCGACGTTGACGTATCGTAATTTGTTTTTTTTTTTTATTTTTCTCTTTCCCCTTCTTTCTCTTCTCTCTCTCTCTCTCTCTCTCTCTCTCTCTCTTCAAATTTTCTCCTTGAAATAAATATCGCTAAAAGAAAAGAAGAAAGGAAAAAGAAGTAATTCTTTTTTATACGAAAAATTGATCGAAAGAGAATCATTAACGTCGTTAATAATTGACTAATTTAATGACATTTGACATACCTCAAGAATTACATTCAATTCGTCGAATTGAGGAATAAAAGAAAAGTTTCTAAATTTTTTTTTTGTAATCTATTCTAATCGCGGATGACTCGTCGTCCATCCTACTATCGATTTATTGAACGGTACGAAAGTCGTCTCCAATTTTACTTTTATATTTTGAGAATATTTTATCGACATAGCTAGCTACATTTTCTGTAATAACGAGTAAAAAATAAATGAAATACCGACAAGAATGAATGGTTATATTTTTCTTCTTTTTCTTTTTTTTTTTTTTCGTCGAAAAATATTTGATCGGCCAATGAGTACGTGTTGATTTCAGAATTGTCGATATCGAAAATATTAGCGTTGTTTATTTGGATGTTAACAAAGAAAAAAACGGAAAGAAATTAAATTGTCGATAAAATAAAATATTATTTTTATATAAAATAATGAATATTTTTTTTTCCCTTTTCAAAAGGATTCTAGAACAATATTAAGTGATATGAAACAATAGAGAGAGAGAGAGAGAGAGAGAGATAAAAAAACTGTATATATATATATATATATATATATATATATATATATATATAGTGTTATTAATTTCGATATAAAATAATTTATCAAAGTATTTTCAATTAAAGAGAAAAAATTCTATGCTTTACCAATTCAATATTTATTAGAACGTCATATATATATATATCGGTTAATATTATTTGTTGAAAAAGTTTATTTATTCAATTTTTTTACTTATTTATTTATTTATTTATTTATTTTTTAAAACTACAATAGCTTTCATTATTTATCTCGACACGAAAAAAATATCGAAAGATTTTCAAGGAGGAGAAAAAAGAATTTCTAAATAAATTCTAATAAAATTCTAAATAACTTCGACATTAATCGCCGCAATCTTTCGGTCACGACAATTATTTTCCGAAACTTTACGATTGTACGTAAGTGGTAGCGGCGAACGAAAAAAAAAAAAAATAAAAGAAAAAGAAAAAGATAGTACAAAAACAAAATACTTGTCGATAAAATAACATCGAATCATTCCGCAATCGACTTCGAATGATCATTCGTATTTCTTTCAAATATATCGAATGGTCATTCGTACAGATCATTCGAAAATTCAATTCGACGATGTTGTTCTCGGACGATATTATCCCCAACCCCCACCCCCATCCCCTAAGATCCAATGTGATCTTTCGTTCTTTTATTTTTTTCTTTCTCTCTTTCCTTTTATTCTTTTTTTCTTCTGGTTGATCGTGACCGTGTACGAATGAGAACGTCACGAACGAACGAACGAACGAACGAACGTGTACAGCTTTCTTCCGTTCTCGATATCGCTCGAAAAAGGACGAGCTTATCCGATCGTCCAAGTTTCGTGATAGATATACAAGTACGACAGAGAACGACATACAGAGAGAACGAGAGAGAGAGAGAGAGAGAGAGAGAGAGAGAGAGAGAGATTTCGTTATCAGTCTCGAATTCTGTCCTTTCCTGAAAGCATCACGGTCAATTTCGGTATCACGAAATTTCGTTTGCAATCAAGTTGTGTGTCACGAACAAACGAACGAACGAACGAACGATCGATAGATAGATAGATAGATCGATCGATCGATCGAACGAAGGAACGATCGAACGAACAAACGATCGATCGATCGCACGATCGCTCGCTCGTTCACTCGCTCGATTGCTAGAACCCAACTGATATGGTGTTCCTTGTCAGTTTTCCCATTCGCGAAGGGATCAAACCAGGGAATCTTCGATAACGTTACGAAAGCGTTATTGACGTATACCGATTACGAACATTTTACCGAGGTCATACGGTAGTCATCGATCGTTTTCGACAGCCTCCTAGATATATTTATCATTGTTAACTGGTAAAATTGAAAGTAGATATCTATATACGTATTTTATCATTACATTTACATCTAAATGTAATGAACAGAAACTGGAAAATATCATAACGAGTATTTTTATTTATATATATTTATAAAGTAAGACGATTAAGAAAAAAACAAAAAGAAGAAAAAAATTAGTGTTGTTCTTTGATAAATAAAGAAACGAAAGGCAAAGAAAGAGAAAGAAAAAAAGAAATAGGGAAATTAGTATAACTAATTAAATCGGTATAACGTCTAACCCTATTTGTAACTTATCGCGTCTCCTTATCGATAGGGAATATATATATATATCGTTAATTATATTATACATGAAATAATCGATACGGACTAATCCCACGCGAATTCTTTTCGTATACGGTATTATACGCATATCGGTCTACCAACTATATTGATATAGACATAGACACACGCACACACACACACACATATATATATATACACTGACATCAAAGTAGACGCACATATCTATCGAATAGCAGAGCATTCGATGCTCGTCGATCATTGTTAACGTTCGATGATACTCGAGCATTGTCGATGTGAAGTGATTATTAACGCCTACCTTCTCTACAATCAACATGATCGATATCCGCTCACCCTATCTATCCATCTATATCTATCTAACCAAATATATATATATATATATATATATATATATATATATATATATATATATCTGTGTCCTAGGTATCCTAAACGCACATACAATACGAGTATACTCTATACGGTATATAGAGTAGCACTGTATGACAGTAATCCATGTAACACAATTATTTCTACAGTCAAGGATGTACGATTGACTTCTACGAGCAGCACGTTAAATCTCTTCTAACAATGATGTAACGAGTCAACCCGGCCCGAAAACGAGTTTGGCGAACAATCAAACTCTTGTCTAGATTGCCTTAACGATCCATATAACTACCGTCATATGTCACGTTATCTCTTTCTATTATCGAAGGAAAAAGAGGGGTAGGGAAGGGGCGGGGAGGGGTGGCGAACGTTACCGCGTAATAAAAGTTTTTTTCTCGATTCATTCATAGAATAGATTCTACAAATTAATCCAATTGGAAACTATACGATTATATATATATATATATATATATATATATATATATATATATATATATATATATATATGTATATATCTACGTGAAATAATCTGCAATCTAACTCTTTCTTTCCTTTTTCTTTTTTATTTTTTTTATTTTTTTTTTTAATTTTTTTTCTTCCCCGTCTTTCTTTCTTCATCTAATCCTCTTCCTCTCGTCGAACAAAATTTATTATACGTGACTTATTCGTTATTGGCGAATATTAATTTCATTTTTTTTGGTAATACGCAATCGAAATTTTTCTCTTTATATAAAACTCGAAATAAAACCTACGAGTTGTCGGTGGATATTTTTATCTTTTATTTTGTTTCCTATTTTTTCTTTTTTTTTTTTATGCGAAGTAATAATTTATTTTCTTTTTTTTTTTATGGAAAAGGTGAAATAATGTTAGGAAAATGTATATAGGATTCGTGTAGGTGCAAGTGCAATGATAAAACTCGAATAGTCATCATATTTTTTTCGTATTTACTGTTAGTAAAAATAAAAAAGAATAAGAATAAAAATTAAAAAAAATAAAAAAATAAAAACGCATACGACTCTAGAATAAACTTGAAATCACACGTCGCGATATCTATTCTTTTCTCTTCTTTCATCTTCTCCTATCAAAATAAGGAGTCGACGGTGTTCTCGTAAAGATTTCGTTCGTAAAATATAAACTATCGTGAATCTCTGATAATTAACGACCTTTACCTTACTCCTTTCTTTTCTTTCCTTTTGATATTAATTTTCTGATATTAATTTTCTGATATTAATTCTCTGATATTAATTTTTTCCGATATTAATTAATTTCCTTCTTATTCTTCGATATTAAACGGAATATGTTTCGATTATGACAAATACATATTATGACGTACTCGTTCTTCAACGGATATTAAACTTTTCGACGTATACGCAAAATAATTCTTTAATTTTACAATTAATTACGAAGAAGTAAAACGAAACGTGAATTTACGAGCGAGCACTCGAGGTTGTACGATAGTAATTCGATGATAAAAATCACGAAAGTAGAATTATCCTTATTTCCATTTACTGTCGATGAAAAAATAAATATGTACATATACATACACATATACATATATTTATGTGTGTATATATATATATATATATATATATATATATATATATATATATATATATATATAACAAGTTTACGGTACATAAACTTAGTAACATATTCCACGGGTATATCTCCTTTTATCAAAATAAAAAAAAAAAAGGACGACGCGACGCCTCTCGTAAAAATTTTATTGAGAGAAAAGAATCTTTCGAAATTCCTTTCGAAACTTTGCGACCTACGTTTCCTTCTTTTTTTCTTCTTCTTCTTCTTTTTTTTTCCATTTTTCTTCTTTCGTCTCCCCTTCGAACAAATACCCTCGCTTAATGCGTCAAACCATTTCCAATTTTTTTTTCTTTAATAATAAATTCTTTTTAATGATGATGTTAACGAATGTTAATTTTTTTTTTTTTTTTTTTTTAATGAGCGACACAAGACAAGTTTACGAGCGTCTTGATAGTCACGAAAATGTAATCGTCCCTTTGTTATTTTTTTTTTTTTTTTTTATTTATTTATCATTGATCGAAAGAAAAGAAAACAAAACAAAAATCGTACGCCGTAAACTTGGGAAAAAAAAAAGAGAAAATAATAATAATTGTTAGCAAAGAAACGTTTATGATTAAGAATCTTGTTTATCCTTACCCCTCTATACCCCCTCAGACACCCCGATAGAACATGCAATAAATCGACGTTTATCCACGTCGAGCGGAGATAGTAACAAAGACCGATATAAAGCAACAGCTGCTACTGACTATAGTTATGGGTACCGTCCATGACAATGTTACCGTTATCGACGACGAGTAATAGTCATTTACCGTTATCAAGCTTCGTGCAGACTACGACGTGTCCTTAAAGCCCTTCCCAAAACGTATGGTTCTTTGACCGATCTTAAATTATAGTTTCGTGCTAAAGCGTAATTGTTAACAAACGACAATTGTTAACAAACTATGAGATCATACTTCAACGTAGGAATTAGGGGAAATAAAAGAGGATTATGGGTGGTGATGGTTGATCGAATTAAAAGTTTGTAAATAATTTGGATCGTTGGATTTTTGTTCCTTTTCTTTTATGAAAAATATTTTCTCTCTTATCTTATCTTTTTTTTTTTTTCTTTTTTACGCGATTAACATTCAATCATCAATAACTTTCGATTCGACGTTTGCAAATTTTCTTTCGTATAAAACGATTATTTCTTTCTTTTTTCTTCTTTACTTCATTTTTTTTTTTTTTTAGATTACTTTAGAAAAGGCTTAAATATCGACGAAGTAAAAAGAAAATTTCTTTCGAACGTGCGAGCGAGATCTCTAATTAATCCTTTAAGATTGAGACGTATAAAGGGTAGATCCCTTTGAAGGGATTTTTATAAGTACGATATTCCTTTTGAACGTGCATGTAGAAAACAAGAAAGAAAATAAAGAGAGAAGAAGGAAAAGAAATAACACAGGAGAAAAAGAAAGTAGTGTAGATGAAAAAGAAGGACGTAAACGAATAAGTTCGTAGGATGAAAGTAGGATAGGAAAAAAAAGAAAGAAAGAAAGAAAGAAAAAGAGAAAGAATAAAAGCCACGGGATTAAAGTCACGGAGATCGTGGCGTATATTTAAATACTTAGGATTAATGAAGTTATCATTAATCCCGTCACACGTATATGAAAGAAGAGTACAAACTATAAGATCGAATTAAAAAAAAAAAAAGTATAATAAAAATAATAAATAAGAAGAAGAATAAAACGAAATAAAATGATTGAAAGAGATCATAAAAAAAAAAAAATAAATAAAAAAGTAACAAGCCTAATTAAAACGAAACCGAATGAACGTATTCGTGCCTTTCGAATTTCTCGAAAGTTGTTTCCAAACGTTATTTCTATAAATAATATAATTCCATAAACGTTATTTTTACGTGTTGACCACCGATGATAATAATAACAATAATAACAATAATAACAATAATAACAACAATAGTTATAATGATAATAATAATAATTGTCATTATAATGCATTATCGATAGAAACGTTTAGTTTAATTGTTTGCATTCAAAAGGCAAGTGGAGTATCGGTGAGGTTATAACCGTAATCAATTCTCTTTGTGTAACGATCGGGACACAGCGTATGTAAGCATCTAACTGTTCGTAATATCAAAGCTGCTTAGAATACATAATAGGAGGTAAACCGACGTCTAATATGTACGTTTTGGAAGGATGACTAATACACTTCCAGTATTAATGTAACGTAAGTTACATAACTAAGTACACAGTATGTACGTGCATACATACGTGGATAGATAGATAGATAGATAGATAAATAGATAGATAAATGGATATATAAATAGATAGATAGATAGATAGATAGGTGGATCTTTACTAAAACATGATTTAGAATCCACCGATAAGAACATTTTTGTGACGGAACATAATTAATCAAAGGGATTTCCTTAATCAACTTTGTTTTGGTTTAAACAGGACTTTATAAGATCTATCTTCTCTCTCTCTCTCTCTCTCTCTCTCTCTCTCTCTCTCTCTCTCTCTCTTTCTCTAGTATCTACTTTTTTGTTTATTAAATTCCATTATATCAAACGTGTCGGTGAATACTGGCCAACGTGATGTGGTCCAACGTACGCAAGCGCACATACATACCGTTCTCTGCGTAATCGATGTCTGCATCTGCACGGAGTAGTAGTGGGAGAGAAAAACAAAGAGAGAGAGAGAGAGAGAGAGAGAACGATATAGAGACAGAAATCCTGCCAAAATCTGCTTTTTGTACGGAAACTATAATATGTGATCACACGACTTCTATCTAAAACATTGTTATATACGAATTTCTACGTTCTACGGTGAACGATGTTGAACCAGTAACTAAATTTCAAAGAAAACAAATATATATTCGATATTACGAAAAATCGTTGAAAGTTTATTCTTCGATGGAAGATTAACAATGTCTGTGTGTGAGTCAGAGAGAGAGAGAGAGAGAGAAAGGATTGCTCGAAATTTCTGTCAGTGAAAACGAACCGCAAACTTTTTCACGTCACCGTGAATCCTCTTTAAATACATACATATATAAGTACATACATTTAAAAGAGACAAGTTGACCCATACGTACATACATGCATACACGCATACATATATATATATATATATATATATATATATATGCATACATACGTACGTACGTATACATAGAAAGTATACGTAGATACAAAGGTTAGTGTAGAAGAGAGAGATTAGAATCGATTTCTGATAGTTTAACGATCTGCGGTTTACCAATGTTTACCTACAAGTGGCCGTTTTTATATAGTGATTTTATCCTTTTTGTTTCTTTTCGTTCGTTTCAGGTATCATGGATTAAGCATAAGAATATTCAGGAATTATTGACGGTCGGTCTTATTACTTACGCCAATGACGAACGTTACCAAGCTATGCACTTCCACAGCAGCGAGGATTGGACATTGCAAGTAAAATACGTACAGGGAAGGGACGCCGGACTTTACCAATGCCAAGTATCAACTCACCCGCCGGTCAGCATTTTCGTACACCTCGAAGTCGTAGGTAAGCAATTCGACGTTTTTCGATGGCAAACATTTATATATTTACGAGCAGGTTTGTAAAGCATAGATTAAGCTCTTTGGGATGTTTCTTGCGTATCTGATTTTTTTTTTTTTTGCCTCGTTTGACCGCCTCATCGATGACCGACCACCCCCCACCCCCAACCCCAACCCCCCGTTAACGACGAAATTCGAAGGATTATCATTTTCATCGAAGATCGTTACGCGAAGACAAAAATATGGAAGTACGTGGAAAGAACGTCACTTCGAATTAAACGTTTTCGTCTTCCACCTTTGTTTTTTTTTTTCGTTTTTGTAATCGTTATTATTAATTTATTTTTTCTTTTTTCTTTTGCTTCCTCTTCTCGCGAAAATGATGAGGAACGATTCGATCGGATTTCGCGTGCGTTCTTCTTCGTTTTTCTTTTTATTTTTTTTTTTTTTTGATTTTTGTTTTTTTTCTTTTCTTTTTTTTTTTTTTTTGCTTTAACCCCGTAATAAGCGCGTTCGGAACAATCTTTACACTTACGCCGTGCACGCGTGCCGTCAAATAGCTCGTCAACGGGGGAAGACGGGTATTTTTAATAAACGAGAGCGTTGTTCTCGTGGAATTAACGTTTCCGAGCCTTGACGCTCGTCGTAATAATCAAGTCGATTATATTTCATTCGAATCTAACCGAGACGCACGGTTCGACTCGGTCGAGGAAAAAAAAAGAAAAGAAATCCGTTCGACGCGAAAATCTCTATTCATTCGCGATACTCTTCGTCTCGTATCGCGAGGAACGTCGTTCGTTGAACGATAACGTGTTGATAACGTGCGTTTTTTTCGACGACGTAAGAGAATTCGAACGATTCGTCGATCGTTGAGACACGAACGCGCGTGATAAGAAAGACCCGGAGAAAAGAATTAAAAAGAAAAATAGTAAAGAAAATTAAAAGGAGAAAGAATTAAAAAAAGAAAAAAAAAAAGAAGATAAAGAGGGGAAAGAGAGAAGTCATTCAATCGAGTCTTCGTCTGAAAGAACGAAAAAAAAAAAAAAAAAGAAAAAGAAAAAGGATCGTTGGATCCTCGTGTGTGTAAAGATCGAACGTCGGGAAGAAAGTAATTTCGTTGAAAGACCAAGAGAGTTCTCTTTTCCGGTTTTACTTCATCTCTCTCTCTCTCTCTCTCTCTCTCTCTCTTTCTCTTTTTCTCTCCGTCTATCTATTATATTTTATCCGTATATTTCTCTCGAGATAATTATGAAAACATGGACGTGAACGATATTCGCGAATTGTGCGTGCCAAAAGTCCTCCGTCGTCTCGCTAATGATAGATGAACGTTCTCGATTGAAAACTTGCGTGGATCGTGTCTGCACGTCAAAAAAAAAAAAAATAAATAAATAAACAAATAAAATAGGAAAAATAATGAAATATCGATCCACGAACGCGCTTGCGCGGAATGTAAAAAAATAAAAAAAAAAAAAAGAGAAAAGAAAAAAAAGAAATAAGAAGATACAGACAGATAGAGAAAAGAAATCACGACCGGGGTAGGAAAAAAAAAGAGAGAGAAAAAAAAAAGAAATAAGCTTATCTCGGTATTCATAAAAAATTGCAATTTTTCCGAGAGACGCGAAGATTCGCCGATAAGAAATCAACGTTTCTATCTCGTTCACGCGCGCGCGCGCACGCACGCACGTACATACTTGTATATTTTATACTTGTATATTTGTTCCCCTGCACGGTCGGTCATCCGTTTTTTTTTTTTTTATATCGAACAGCAAGTAGTATACTCCAGTATTTCGTATCCCATTTTAAGCCTTAAGGCGAAACGGCTTTGAGGAGTACGGCTTTGAGGAGTACGGCTTTGAGGAGTAAGGCTTAGAATTAACGCGGAACTAGCCTTCCTTCCTTTATTCTGGTTCCAACAATTTTGGAAGAACGTGCGTTCTTCTTTTTCTTTTCTTTTTTTTTTTCGCCAACCTTTGCCTTCGGAAAGGCTCGCGTAGAAAAAAAAAAAACAGTGCTTTGCGTTTACCCTTTACCGTGCTATGTAGTGCAAATTTCACCAATGGGAACGGACGCTTTTTCCGTCTTCCCGATTTTTGATCCTTACTACAGTTCATCGTCATCGTCATCGTCATCGTCATCGTCATCGTCATCGTCAACGTCAACGTTATCTTCATCTTCATCGTCATCGTCATCGTCATCGTCAACGTCAACGTCAACGTCATCGTCATCATCGTCATCGTCATCATCGTCATCACCGTCATCGTCATCGTCATCGTCATCGTCATTATAATCATCATAATCATCGTCATCATCGTTATCGTCATTATCATCATCGCTTACAATATTATTTTTCTGGGCCGAATTTATTATTTAAAAAAGAAAACAGAAGAGGGCCCTTACGAGCAACTTCATTATTAATGGCTCGTCAAAGAAACGCGTCGTCTGTTTGTCCAGTGGCGCTTCCATTCTTGCTATTATTCGTACCTTTGTCTTTTAATTTGGTTCACGGTTAGGAATTTAATTTTATTGAAAATAAAAGGTGCCAGACATTTCCGCGTAACGTAATTCTTATTTCAATGAAATAGAGATATATATATATATATATATATATATATGAAGGGACAAGTAAGGGTATTGTAATAATGTTCTCGTATATTATTTATTTATTTATTTATTTATTTATTTATTTATTTATTTCTTATAGTTTATCGATAACAGAACTATAGACATTTGAAGATGATTAGACCGTGGCAAATATTATTTTCATTTCAATGAAATAGAAATATATAAAAGGTAGGTAGCGTGACGTTTGAAAATTTAATTTCTCCATACGTTTATTTATTTATCTATTTTTAATTCATTCGTTCATTCAAATATTTACTTACTTTATTTTTTATTGAAATTAAAAGTACCGACATTTTCGTGATAATAATACACATCTAAATTCGATAAGATAGAAATATATGTACGTATAAAAAGGCGGGTAACGTTAAGGTTATCGAAATAACGTTCCCGTACACTTTGTTTCCATCCTTCTTTATTTATTTATTTACTTACTTACTTACTTACTTTAGTTTATTGAAGATAAAGGTGCCTAACATTTTCATGCAACGATACAAACCTCTCATTTCAGTAAGATAGAATTATATAAAAGTCAAGTGACGTTAGGTCTTCGAAATAATTATACCATGCACTCATTCATTCATTCATTCATTCATTCGTTCATTCATTTGTTCATTCATTTGTTCATTCATTCATTTGTTCATTCATTCATTTGTTCATTCATTCATTTATTTATTTATTTATTCGTTTACGTATTCTTTATTAATTTTTTGAAAATAATAATAATAATAATAATAATAATAATAATAATACGAACGTTTTCCCTATAAAATAATTCTCGTTTTAATAAAATAGAAATATATGTAAGAAAAGCGCAGTATAAGGTTCTGAAATAATGGTCCTCATATGAGAACTCGGTCCCAGCTTGCGCGCTTAATACGCCTTATGGTGTAGGTACAGCCCTGCACGAGTTTTCGTTTTCTTTTTTTTTTTTTTTTTTTTTTCATTTTTTTGTTCTCCTTCTTCCTCTTCCTTTCCTTCCTTCTTCTTCTCGACCGAGTACTCGTACGTTACTTCCACGAATTCCAACGACAACGACAACAACAAAATAAATAAATAAATAAATAAATAAAAAAATAAGAAGTAAAAAGACCGGGTGGGGGAGGGGGGAGGGGGTTACGGGAAAGTTTTTAGGAGACGCTAGATTTGAAGAAGAAATAGAAAAAAAAAAAAATTGTACGTAGGTGTAGCCTCGAATTACGACGCGTGAATCTTCTTCCTCCTCTTCTTCTTCTTCCTCTACTTTTTCCACTTCTGCTTCTACTTCTTCTACTTCTTTCCTCCGCCTATCCCCTTCCCCTCCCCCACCTTTTTTTTTTTCTTTTTCTTTTTTCTTTCCTCGCACTTTCTCGAATGGCGTAGCAAGCCCCTTTTACACGAATTTATTCTCGCTTAGATATTTGCATTTAGATTTCCCATCGACCTCTCGGCCCGACGCGATCTATTTTACTATTACTTTTCCTAATACTTTATTCTACTTACCTACGCCCATCCTTATTTCTCCACTTCTTCGTTTCTCTTCTTCTTTTTATTCTTATTCTCCTTCTTCATCTTCTTCATCTTCTTCATCTTCTTCTTCTTCTTCTTCTTCTTCTTTCTTTTCTTTCCTGGTTTTTTTTTTTTTTTGTTTTCTTTGTTTCATTTTTCTTCTTCTATTTCTTTTATTTTTCTTTTTTCTTTTTTGTTTCGTTTCGTTTCGTTCCCTTCCGTTTTCTCATTCGCCATGGTTCACGTACGTATCACCGTGAAGATCACCCAGATTGCCACGAATCCACTTCGTTCGGTTTGCGATCTATAAGGTCGCGTGAACTTTTTACGATCTTTCGAGGATTTCTCTCTGTCTCTTCTTCTTTTTTCTTTCTTTTTTTTTTTTTTTTTATATTCCTTTTGCTTAGGCAAACTCGTGAGAGCGCGTAACGTCGACCCGCGTAGTAAAGCTCCGAGATTAAATTGGATGAACGTGAAAGGTCGTGTCGGAATGAATGTACCCATGAAACAAAAGGAATTTCGTGTTACAATCTCCCAATGGTTACGATACATACGTACATACGTGTATATGTGTGTGTGTGTGTGTGTGTGTGTGTGTGTGTGTGTGTGTGTGTGTGTGTGTGTGTGTGTGTGTGTGTGTGTGTGTGTGTGTGTGTGTGTGTGTGTGTGTGTGTGTGTGTGTGTGTGTGTGTGTGTGTGTGTGAATGTGTGTATGTACGCATTATCTAACTCGATCGTCCGAGATGATTTCAGTGTAAAGAAATGTTTTTTTCTCCTTTTCTCTCTCTCTCTATCTTTCTCTCTCTCTCTCTCTCTCTCTCTCTCTCTCTCTCTCTCTCTCGTTAAACAAATACAAACAAAATTTCGAGAAAGCGATTGATCATGATTGATCGTTCGATTGAAGAAAAAGGAATGGGAAATAAAAGGAATAATCGAATCGTAGAGTTAAAAAAAGGAAAAGGGAAAAAAAAAGGGAGGAATCAAAAGAAGCGAGAGAAGAAGAGGAAGAAGAAGAAGAAAAAAAAATAAGAATTGCTTTTCTCGAAAGATACACACACGCTCCCAAAGAGAGAGAGAGAGAGAGAGAGAGAGAGAGAAAAAAAAAGAGAAGAGGAGAGAGAAAGAGAGAGATAGTGCCATCGAAAGTGGCTTACTGACGGTATTTGGCAACGAACGTAGAACCCATGGCCCTTTTCCAAGGCACCATAGTGTATTCGACGCGTTTAAGCTCGATCCAAATCTTTCGATAGCACGGGTCGATTCGCATTTGGCCGTGACAGCAATGGGAAGGAGATCTCTCTCTCTCTCTCTCTCTCTCTCTCCCCCTCTCTCCCTCTCTCTGTCTAAAGGTAAAAGCGTGTCAAAGGCCGTCATTGGGTGTCGACTTGGTGTTTACCTTGCTACGTAACACCTGATCCTATAACCTTCTGCCACGAACGTGTGTCACCCTTTCTCAACGTTTCCCTCCCCCCTAAACACCCTTCGCACATTCAACTCTAAAATCTCGATCCTCTTATACTCGGTCAACGACCAACGGTTTAACTTAAAATTCCTAAAGCCTTGACTCTCTCTCTCTCTTTCTCTCTCTCTCTCTCTTTATATATATATATATATATATATATATATATATATATATATATATATATGTATCACTGTACACTAACACTAAGCTTTTATCACCTCTAATCTACACACATTCTCTGTTCCTCTTTCTCTCTCATTCTCTCTCTCTCTCTCTCTCTCTATCTATATATATATATATATATATATATAGAAAAAGAGAGAGAGAGAGTAATACGTATAAATATATAAAGCAATACGTATTTTCAAACGTACTTTCATCATACAAATAGTGTCCCATTCAAGACGGATTATACGCGCTATCATTATTATTTTTATTTTTATTATTAATATTATTATTATTATTATTATTATTATTATTAATATTAATATTGATATTAATATTAATCCCCGTACCGTGGTGTAGTTCGTACCGACGAAAGAAAAAAAAAAAAAAAAAAGAGAAAAACGTTTCAAAACGAAAAAAAGAAAAAAAAAGAGAGTGAGAGAAGGAGAGAAGAAAATTTCAACCCCGTTTCGAGAATAATAGGAGCCAAGGGGTGATCGGGGAAAATCGGACTTGCGACGGGACACGGCGTAGACGGGATTGGTGGACGGGATGTGTGTGTGTGTGTTGGAGGGGAGGGGAGGGGGGGGTGGAGGTGGAGAGAGTAGGGTTTGCGTTACATCTTACCGCGGCTATAAATCTTCTCTTAGATTCTATACTTTTTTGCGAAGACACTCCGCGTCGTTTTTATTAGGTAGACGTGTCCTCGCAGTAGTTCGACTTTCGGGTTCGTGAGTTTGTCGACGACGAGGAGGAGACACTTTGATCTCTTTCAAACGTACGGTTCTGTATTGAGTGGAAGAGAGACTAAAAAAAAATAAAAAAAAGAGAGAGAGAGAGAGAGAGAGAGAGAGAGAGAAAAGGAGAGAGAAAAAAAGAAAAGAAGAGAAAAGAGAGAGAGAGAGAGAAATGTCAACCCCCCCCTCCCCACCGTTCCCTTCCCCTCCCTTCCCTGGTACGTCGGAAGCGCACCGTTCGCTCGCGGGGACAAAAAAGAGAGCTTTGTTCGAAACCGACCCCGTAGGATGATTTTTTTTCTCTTTTCTAACATTAAAAAAACAAAACGTGCCTTGGCAATTGAAAATAATCGTTGTCCTCTTGAACTTCGCGAAGCAGGGCTAAGTTTCGTTAGTCGAAACATTTTTTTTTTCTTTCGTTTCATTTTTTCTTTTTTTGAGGGGATTTTTGTAATAACGTATCACGGCCTTTTCATAATAATTGTTGTGTCCTTAGACTTCAAATGGGACACCCTTTATATATACCTAGCTATATATATATATATATATACATGCATACAAATACACACACACACACACACACACACACACACACACATATATATATATATATATCTTTCTCGATTTATGTATCTTTCTCGATTTCTCTCGATTTCTCTCGATTTCTCTCTTTTACCTCGCAAGGTCTAACGGGAAATGCTGCTGACGTAGGATTTAAGTAACGACCGCAAACGGTAACGATCGTAGGAATTCATGGCTCAACAAATATGTCACCTTTCGATCGCACGAATGAACGAACGAACAAACCAACGAACGAACAAACCAACCAACGAACGAACGAACAGACGAAGGTTGAATATTATCACTATTTCCCATTTCCTTCCTTTAGTCCTTCGTACCTTCGAGATTAAAGCTTACCTTGGAAATTCGAATATCTTTCTAAAACGTGTACGTGTGTGTCTTACCTTACGTTACATATCACGAATTGTCTTGAACTCTTCCTTCCTTCCTTCCTTCCTTCCTTGCTTGCTTGCGCGCGCGCGCGCAAGCACCTAAGCGCCATAACGTCACCACAAACGCCATAACGTCGGCTACCAACGAGACAGTTACGAGATACGATTTCGTAAGTCTAACGTATTATTCTTGACATCGTTCCTCTTTTTTATTGGATCTCATCCTCGATTATTGTTTTAAGACGAAAAGTCAGTTTTCTATTTCTCGCGTATTGTTGGATTTATTTAATAATGGACGACGGATTTATCCGTCGGGTCTTTGAACGTCGAGTATTCACTAACCACCGTTACACCCGTATTATTCGTCCCTTTGCTTTCTCTCTCTCTCTCTCTCTCTCTCTCTCTCTCTCTCTCTCTCTCTCTCTGTCTCTCTTTCTTTTCGTTACGTATTCATTAACGTGTAATTAACTCTACCGGACTTGAGTATAGGTATTTAAAAATAAATAGAGAAAATGTTACCCGTTAACAAATCTTATATGTTAATGAGTGTCCTGAAAAGTAACGGAGATAGAATTGTTAATTTTATTTTTCTCTTCTTTATTTTATTTTATTTTTTTTATTTAATCTTTTTTTTTTTTTTTTATTTTTTCGATCGACCCAAGAACACCATTACATACTTACTTTTGTTTCGGGCACCGTCGATTATCGAGTATTCTCTTCTTTCTCTTTGACGTTTCCGTCTCTCTCTCTCTCTCTCTCTCTCTCTCTTTTTCCTTTTTTATTTTTATATTTATCCTCCAACCCTTCTTCCTTTCGTTCTTTTTTCGCACCAACGCTCTTCTCCCCCTTCCCTCCCCTCCCATCCCATCCCATCCCGCGACGTTACTTCGTTCGAACGTTTTCATTGCATCGATAAACGTACGTAACAAAAAAAAAAAAAAAGAAAGAAAGAAAAAAAAGAAACACGTTTTCATTTTCGTTTCGCAAGTGGTTATTACCTTTCCTTTTTATTCTCTTCTTCCCTCTCCTCCTTCTTCTTTCCTCTTCTTTCCTCTCACTCTCCTTCTTTATTTCATTTCCATAAAATTCTTTCGATTTAACGTGCGGGGTGATTAAATTCGAAAGAAAGAAAATCCCCGATTTCGTTCGACCACGGCGATAGGATCCTAAATGCGGTTAAAGGGAATTTCATTTTGGACCGTTACTTCCACCCCCGCCCCTCCCCCACCCTCCCCAAATGCTACTGGAAATAACATTCGAAACGAATTTTCTATCCATGACAGCTCTCAACAATGGGTTACGATGTGAGAAAAAGAGAGAGAGAGAGAGAGAGGGGAAAAAAGAGAGATAAAAAGAAAATGAAAAAAAAAGAAAAATAAAAAATATAAAAAAGAGGACAAAAAAGTTGAAAGGAAGGATAGAGAGAAAAGAAAAAAGGGGAAAGAGAAAGGGGGAGAGGGGAAATCGCGAATAGGCTTGGGGCTAAATTAAAATCGAAAATTGCTTTTTATTTAAAAAGTATCGTGTATTAAAGAAGAAGAAGAAGAAGAAAAAAGAGAGAGAGAAAGAAAAGAAGAGAGATAAAATAGTAACCGTAATTAAAATTATAATAATAATAATAATAATAATAATAATAATGTTGACAATAATAATTATAATAATAATAATAATAATAATAATATTCATAATAATATTCTTAATAATAATCATAATAATAATAATAACAAATTTCATACGTACGTAAGTACTAACGCATAAACACACATACATGCACATATATATATGTGTATATGTATATATATATATATGTATATATTAGTCATATGTACGTTCTAACGTAGGATATACGTTTAACGAGAGACTAAAAGCTTTCTGTTCTAATTAACGTTCTATTCGTAAACTTTAACATTCGCCGTTATCAAACAGAGAGGAGGTGACGGGGCGTGATAGGGGAGGAGTAGGAATAGGAGGAGAAGTAGGAATAGAAGGAGGAGTAGGAGGAGGAGTAGGAGGAGTAGAAGTAGGAGTAAAGGGAACGAAGGTGGAGGAACATAACCTTTTACTTCTCGTCAGTTGTACTTGTTTTCTCTTGCCATAAGCAACGCTTACAGTTCCAGGATGTTTTACTTTCGGTTATTACAGAAAGTTTTGTTGGACATGAACGTTAAAATGTCAAGAGGAATAGATATAGAAGTAGAGAGAGAGAGAGAGAGAGAGAGAGAGAGAGAGAGAGAGAGAGAAAGAGAGAGCAAGTATGTGTATACATTTCGATATTCATTGAGAGATACTAGTTTTTAGTAGATCGAATCAAATAAAATTCAATCAATTAGGTTCGGTTCGTCGTGATCATTTATAAGTGAGTCGTAAGAGATATTAATAAATATATATTATATATATATATATATATATATATATATATATATATATATGTATGTATGTAAGTTCGTTCGATGAAACATCATGTATCGTCTGCACTCGGTAACGTGATTAATTGCCTCTCCGAAGTCGATATCTTCTACGTTGCTCAAGCTCGTTGATAAGCCTTGGCATTCATTAACTCTACGTTTATATATATATATATATATATATATATACATATATAGATAGATACATACTACATACATACATAGATATATACATACATGATTACTTACGTTCTATGCCGTGCACGTACGGAAATATACGTACGGTCTCTCTTGAGTGTTCCGTTTATCCGTATACATCTTCTATACTTACAATATATAGATAGATAGATAAATAGATATGTATGTATATATATAATCTATGTATGTATCTGTTGATATAACAACGTTTCCGAGCGTGTTAATACATGCCGTATAGAGAGATAGCTAGATGGATAGACGGACGGGACATTTATTATGCCGAAAGTTTCGGTTTACCGATGACCAAACGAACACAGAACGAATAAATATATTATTTATATATATATATATATATATATATATATATATATATATATACATATACATACATACATACATACATACATACATACATACATACATACGTACGTACGTACATGCATGAAAGTACATATTTGTATAGGTTCGTGGTAAAACAAATACAAGGATTAACGATATCGCTGAACATGCACGTGGTCACGCACCGAAAATCGTTAAATTTTAGAGAAATAGAGAAAAAGAGAGAAAACGAAAGAGAGAGAGAGAGAGAGAAAGAGAAAGAGAGAGAAAGAAATAGTAATAGCAATAGCTGTAATGTTTCTTTCTCTCTTTATCTTTCTCTCTCTATCTTTCTCTCTCTCTCTCTCTCTCTCTCTCTCTCTCTCTCTCTCTCTCTCTCTCGTTCGAGTAATAAAGTATCGAGACAAATCGATCGGCTCTACTCCACTGATACAACGACTTGTAGGCATCATCGACATGGTCGAAAATTTACTGACACAAGCCCGAAACTTATTCCACTGTCATTTATAAAGTCGATCAAAACGATCCGTTTTATACACAACTTATATATATATATATATATATATATATGTATGTATATGTATAATATCGATCTCACATCGTTCAAATCATCATATTTTAGTTGTCGACGATTTATCGTACTCGTGTCGTCCCTTCTCTCTCTCTCTCTCTCTCTCTCTCTCTCTCTCTCTTTCTAATATCCATCGACAATTTTATTTTATTTATCTTTTTTCTTTTTTCTCTTTCTTTCCCTTCTTTCTTTCTTTTTTTATTCGCATACCTTCGTTTATATATATATATATATACATCTTTATTTTTGATAGGCATCTCGATGTCTTCAATTTATCATAAATCTCTCTATTAAATCCCCTTTCGACCTTTCTCATTTGACAGAGCAATATGTCTACTCTCGCGTCCGGTCAATATTCATCATAAATTATTTTATAAAATAAAGAGTAAAAAAGAGATGGATAGATAGAGAGAGAGAGAGAGAGAGATAAAAATAAACGAGACTATACAGAGAAACATTGGATTGACCGTTAGTTAATGTCGGATTTTGTATTATTTAAAACGCGTATCTAAGTAAAAAATAGTATTTCTTTTTTTGTTTTTTTTTTTTTTTTTTTTTTTCTTAAAAATCGGGTCTTAACCCGATAGAATATTATATCACGCTATTATTAATTCAGACGTAAACTCACCGTACCGTACTTACGGGTCATTCGACAAATTATTTCAAAATTTTCGATAATAAGAGCATAAAATCTTTGATGATTTTTCGTATGGAAATGAAAAAAGAAATTATGTAACTTTCGACCATTGTTTATCGGTCAAATTTTTTTTTTTTCTTTGAGAATACCCTCTCTCTCTCTCTCTCTCTCTCTCTCTCTCTCTCTCTCTCTCTCTCTCTCTCTCTGTTTATAATAAAGTAGACTTTTCACTTAAGTAATTCGTCGATATACTTGCTCGTCGTTCTATTCAACGTGTAAATACGAAAAGCTTTCAGATTCTCTATTATTCCCAGTATGTATAAACGAGTTTAAGCGGCTTTAAAAGTAAAAAGTGAGATAGAGAGAAAGAGAGATAGAGAGAGAGGAGGGGGGGGATTCTCTCGAACGAGAAAAGGCTAGGCGAACAACGTAAATCGTTGCGAAAAGTTTACCGATTTCGGGTTGCTTTCTCTTGCGGAAATTTTTCATACTTCTCTTACCAACGCTAACTTCGCTTTTCTTCAAAGTTATTCCTCTTTGGAAAGAGTCTATCGATTAGCTTTTATGTTCCTTCATCGTTCTTTCATTTCTCTCTCTCTCTCTCTCTCTCTCTCTCTCTCTCTCTCTTTCTCTTTCTCTTTCTTTCTTTTTTTCCTTTTTTTTTATTATTATTATTATTTCCTCTTTCAAATTATCGAGTACATATAGAAATATAGATGCATAAAGTGCCCTCTCAATACGACATGTTGCAATACACACACCTACACACACACACACACACACACACACACACATGTATATATGTGTGTGTATAAAAATCGACCATAGATACATATATATATATATATATATATATATATTGAAATTAATTCAAAACATATATACGATACTTCGCTTTTATAAAAGCCATCATCGACGCGACCGCGTTTCAAATCGTTCCGAAAGAAGATACAAATCAAAATCGAAAACAAAACCTAAAACCAGAGAAAAAAAGAAAAAAAAGAAAAAAAGAACACAAAATGCGTCGAGCAAATGGTAACGACGTATGCGTTACGACGGATTACGCGTTTTGTCGCGCGGACGCGTAATGACGGCCGTTTGATTTGAAACGACAAAATAAAATTATTTGGAGATATCGATTTGTCGAAAGAACCGGAGTTACTCGGCGCGTATCTATCGCAGAAAATATCAATCTCTAATGCGAAGCGGCGCATCATCGTTCGTAGTAGTTGATGCAACATATTGCACACCTGACTCTATCGTTCGAACATCGCGGGTACACGAAAAATGAAGAAGATTTAACAAGTGTAATGATTTATCATCGTATCGACGTAACCGTTATTATACTGTGTGTGTATATATATATATATATATGTATACTTACATGTACATGTATATATGTATATATGTATACTTATATGTACACTTTAACTTCGTAACGCGTTTTGAACAAATAACGAAAATATTTCTTCTCGAAAATTCGGGCTTCGGTTATTTATCAGAAACGACAAAAACAACAACAACAACAACAAAAATATATATATATATATTACATGTATTTATCGTTTTATTATTATTATTTTTTGTTATTATTATTATTATTATTTATCATTTATTATTATTATTAGTAGTAGTAGTAGGTACTTACCTATCAGAAATAAGGGCTTCGGTTATTTATCAAAAACAACAACAAAAAATATATACATATACATTTATTACATCGATTTATCGTTTTATTATTATTATTATTATATTTTTATTACTATTATTATTATTATTTATTATTATTTATTATTATTAGATACTTACCTATCAGGAATAATTGAAAATTGATCGAGGATAGCCATCGATATCACCCAAAATCCTAATTCGTGATCTATCGTCGTAACAGTCGAAAGCAATTCGATCTATAATAAAATTTATTTATCTAACGTTAACCCAATTCCTAATGGCAACGAATATAATATTGTCGAGGATCATCTATGGTAATAAACGTTAGAGTATAGGCGAGAACGTAGGCTCGGACGTTCGTAAATTTGTCCTGCGGTTTATCATTCGGCAATGGAACAATGAATTACCTTCGAGATATTCAAGAGATCCTTTGAACGTAACCGACTAATTAGTCGTAGTAGTAGTTGCATATCCCATGCATTTGTCCTCGTAGTTGGGGAAACATTAACGACGCAATTACGGTCGAAATAGGTTCAAATTCGAATTGACAGGTTCGAACGAGGGAGTAAATTGTTAAACGGACTATTCTGGCAAAACAAAACTTTTCGACGTGCTTTGTCCCTTCGTCAGACGCGTTTGCGGCGTGCGATCGACACCCTTAACAGTTTTCACTCTTTCTCTATCTCTCTCTCTCTATCTCTCTCTCTCTCTATCTCTCTCTATCTCTCTATACCTACCTGCGTGTCCTTCCAATCCGTCTCTTTCGATAGACCTCGTTAGATTTATGAACACCGACACGTTTTCTTTTCGTTCGTTTGTTCATCCCCGAACTCGCTGATCCTCGATCGAAATTAAACTATGCTCGCTTGGTAAGGGGTTAAATTAAACTCGAGACACGAATTTTGTTGTTGTTAGTTTGCGTTTATTTCTTGTTCCTGTTACATATTTTTTTGTATTTTTTCATTCATTTTTCAATTTTTTTTGTCTTTTTCTTGTTCTTTTTTGTTTTTTTTTCCACAAATCCACATACACGATACAGATGAATTACGGATATGACAAGGTACATTGATTCTAAGTACTTAAAATAATACGGGCGAGTGTCAAAATAATAGAAAGTGGTAGCGCGATAAGCTTAGGGTTAACGTTCGATGACGTAGTTGAATATAGAATAAGAGGCGTCTTGATGTTAGGATCGGATGGGAGCCTGATATTGGGGGGCGGATAACGCTTGCTTTTCTTTCACGCCCATTAGAAAAAAAAAGAAAGAAAAAAAGAGAATGGCCCTCTCTATTTTGTTCGTTCTTCCTTTCTCGTTTTGCAGAAGCCCGTGCTGAGATAACCGGACGCCGGGAGAGATACGTGAGACCCGGAAGCACTCTACGGCTACACTGCGTTGTCAGGAAGTCAACCGAGACACCGTCTTATCTATTCTGGTATCACAACCACCGAATGATCAACTACGACATCGAGCGTGGCGTCAACGTAAGCACCGATTTGGCCACGCGCGAGAGTTGGCTGATGATACCGCGCGCATCCAATCGGCACTCGGGAAACTACACCTGCGAAAGCAGCAATGCGGTGCCGGCACGTGTATTAATACACGTAATAAAGGGTGACAATCCGGCGGCCATGCAACACAATTCGGCAAGGAGTCGAGCCTTGCCGAATAACAAAGCAATTTTATTCTCGATGTTAGTATTATTAATGATCCTATAATAATTGTCGTGTTCAATGTTGTAACAAAAAATTAATTGTAACAAATAAAGAGTATTTAAAAGGAAAAAAAAAAAACAAAAAAGACTTCGAAAAATATCCCCCAAAAAAAGTAGAAAATAAGAAAAGGAAAAAAAAAACAAAAAAAAAAGAAAAAAAACCAAAAAAAAAAGATAAAAAGGACAGAACGGAGCGAATGGAAAAGGGAAGAAGAGAGGGAAGGAGAGATAGAGATAGAGAGATAGAGATAGAGAGAGAGAGAGAGAGAGAGATAGATAGATAGAGAGAGAGAGAGAGAGAGAGAGAGAAAGAGAGAGATAGAGAGATAGATAGAGAGAGAGAGAGAGAGAGAGAGAGAGAGAGAGAGAGAGAGATAGAGCTAGAGAGAGAGAGAGAGAGAGAGAGAGAGAAGATGAAGAAGAGGAGAAAGGAAAGGCGGGAGAGAACGAAGGAGGAAAGGGAAGGAAAAAAAAAGAAAGAAAAAGAAGGGAGAAAGGAATAAAGGGAACGAAGGGAAGACGTAAAATTTCTGTCGTTGTTTCTGTCGTTGTTCTTGTCTCTGTATCAGTAGCAGTAGCAGTCATTGTCATTGTCGCCATCGTCATCGTCGTCATCGTGCGTCATCGTCCGCGTCGTCGTGCGTCGTCGTCCGTCGTAGTAATCGTTGTACGTCGACGTCCGTCGTCGTGCGTCGTCGTCATCTAAGTCAACGTCATTTTCGTCATGTTCGTCATTGTCATTGTTTCCGTATTCAAAGATGTTAATCGATGTTCATATTAACACCCTTGATGTAAATAATTTAAGTTTGAGATCGCCGTTTGTGTCAATGTTAATCCGTCAAATTATTATTACGGCGATCCCAACTTGTAAATAATATTAAACGTAAATATATTTGAATTGTTTAACGAAATAAACCCCCCCATAATCTGAATAATTTAGTATAAAAGTAGTATAAAAGTAGTATAAAAATAGTATAAAAATAATATTATATGTGACATTAGAATATTATTAGGCACTAAAATTAAGAGCACAGTTTTTCTTTTCAAAACGAACAGGCCAGAAAGACAAGTCACTATTTTGTTTAAGTTGCGATTAGAAAAAAAAAAAAAAAAAAAAAAAAAGAAAAAAAAAAGTAGGAAACAGCATAACCGTTTCACATTGAACTACGACACGCTTTGCTAGTATTGTATGGCCGCTTGTATATATACAACGCAATAATAATAATCGGATTGTCAAGGATTTAAGCGAACTACGAGGAGAGATTACAAATGGTATAAATGTCGGATATAAAATTACATATCGAGATAATAATAACTTATTAACATAGAGTCTTTCCGTCTAACAACGTGTTACGCCGTATTCGACAATTAACGGGATACATTTAATTCAACGAAATATTTATGTATATGTGTATATGTGTGTGCTAGTGTGTGCGTGTGTGGGTGCGTGCGTGCGCGGGTGTTTATGTGTTTATACAAAAGAAAGTTTATTTCGCTTATCCTTTCTTAACATTCTTCCCCAAATTTAATAATTAAAATCAATATGTCTAAAATTATATTTTTGTGATATTATTTCATAAATAAACTTGTACATACGATAATATTAAACGAGTCAATAATTATTTCGATAGTCGGCAACGGGGGGAAAACGAAGAATTTCAACGCGCTTTAATTAAATAATATTATCATTCCTATTGTTTTCTTTTTTTCTTTCTTTCTTTCTAATCTCTTTAAAGTATACGATTAATATTGGAACGAAACCTTTTTTAAACGAGTATCAAATATGATTAGTCAAAGGAACGGTTTGTAAGTGGGTGAAGTGGGTCGGTAGAACGAAAAAGGGAACAGGGAATGAAAATGTTTATCGCGATAAAAATTGCCATTAAAGAAACTCCCACAGGTTACCACTCATTCTAACTATCTACCTGTCTACCTTCCTAACCAGCCTAACTAACAAACCGATCTATCCGACATATGTACATACGTACATACGTATATACATACTTGCATGCGTACAGATGTTAGTATATGTATGTATATGTATATACGTAATTAAACGTACGTGCAATGTCACACGTTATATGCCAAGATGGAAGAATTATCTTGCGATCCGTACACGTAACATTCGGTATGATTAATGGTGATGATCTTGTCGCGATCCTACGCTCGTTACCTCTCCAACCCCTCACCCCTCACCCCTCCTACCCCGTCCTTGCACTATCACAGAGCCTCCCTAATTCCAGCGGTCCTCGGTCGGTTCTCCGTAACGGCACGATATCGCTAGCCTCCACGAAATTCAGTTCGCGTCACGTATCCGTCAACGAATTTCTCTTCGTTCTTGCAAAACGATTTTCTGAGTTAAGCTCCGGTAACCGTATAAAAAAAAAAAAAAAAAAAAAAAGAAGAAGAAGAAGAAAAGAAAAACGATACGAAAAAGAGAAAAAGAAAACGTAACCGCATCGACTTGAAAAACGTTCGAGAAAGAAGTCCTGCCTTTTTGCTTGAAACCCTCCCCCCTCCTCCTCCCACCGCACCATCCCCCCCCGCCTACCCTACGCGATAGGAAAGATGGAAAATTTTAACGACGGAAAAGAAAATTTTAGGAACGGGCCAACGATAAATGAATCAACGAATGAATTACGTGAACGGCACGCAATATTGTCCATCGAAGTTTTAAAATTATCCGCGTTCGATCGAAATTAGAGGGTAATTTTAAATGGAAGGAAAGGTGTGATAAATCGCGAGAGAAGAAA
Source organism: Dolichovespula saxonica (assembly GCA_911387935.1). Lineage (NCBI taxonomy): Eukaryota > Metazoa > Arthropoda > Insecta > Hymenoptera > Vespidae > Dolichovespula > Dolichovespula saxonica. The sequence continues at coordinate 3,011,217 of OU426998.1, read as the reverse complement.
AAAAACGAAAAAAAAAATAAAAAAAAAAAAGAAAGAAAAAAAAAACAGAAACGTATACGTATCTTCGATGTATGAATGTGTTACGCGTATAAGTAAATATAAGTAAGCACGGTTAAGTTCCTAAGTAATTTGTAAGAAATTATGAGAAAAAAGATTGAGAGGAAAAAAAAAACAAAAAAAAAAGGGAACAAAAGAGAAAAAAAAGCGGAAAAAAAAAAGATGAATGTAAAATATTTACGATATTGATGTTGTTCGATATTATAACCGAAATAATTGTCGCGTGTGAATGTTAACGAAAAAAAAAAAAAAAAAAAAAAAAACCGAAAAAAGCCATAAATACACAGGGTAATAATAAATGTGAATATATGTGAATTAAAAATGTGAACCAATTGATTTCTTCGCCTCCCCGCCTAATCGACTTATCCGCTCAAACCTCTGACTACGATTTCTTTTTTTTTTCTTTTTTGAACTAACTAACAGAGGTTTTTTAAGACTACGTACAACGAATTACATTTATCGAATAAATGGTTATACAGACATTCACTTTATCATATTATTTACAGGCTGAGTATACATCAGAGGCGAAGACGAATAAAATAGAAAAAAGAAAATGAAAAGAAAAAAAGGAAAAAAAAAGAAAAAGAAAAAAGAAGAGAAAAGAAAAGCAAGGAGGAAGGATCAATGTCTCGCCCGCGTCTCGGATCTTCTCTTCTATCGCGATCTATCGATCGATCGTCGGATTTCGTCTCGAACGTTTTTCAATTTATGGGATATATTCTTTCTTTCTATTTTTTTTTTTTTGGCCGGCAAGGTTCTAACTATCGTTTAATATAAAATCGTAATTCGGCCCTGAGCGAAATATAAAAATGAAGTTGTAAAAGGTAGAGAAGAAAGAAATGAATTTTTGAAAAAAAAAAAAGAAAAAAGTTACCGGAGCTTAACCCGTTGTTAAATAAAACTAAATTCATGTCGATGTTCTGAGACATGTGACAGAGAGATAGATAGATAGACAGATAAAAAAAAAGAGAGAGAGAGAGAGAGAGGAGAGGAGAGGAGAGGAGAGGAGAGGAGAGGAGAGGAGAGATAAAAGGAAAGAGAAAGGAACATGCATGAGTTCGAAACAAAACGACTTAAGGACAATGTCTTCGAGTTATGGAACCCCCTCCCCCTCGTCCACGCATGGCAAGCTTGCTCATAACGTTTCAAATTCGGAGGGTTTTCATTCAACTCGCGAGACGAAGTTAGGTAGAAACACAACGTGAAGCGCGCTACTCACTGACAGAAGCCCTTTTCGTTGAAGTGGTAGCGAAAAGGGTGGCGAGTTGGAGTACGAGAGGATGAGACGAAAAAGAAGAGGGAGTAGAAAGAGGTTAGGGGAGGGATGGGAAAAAGAGGGGGAGAACCCTCTTATGGGATTTAAAAGACTATCGTTTACGTTACACTCGCGCGAGTGTAAAGCCCTACTACAGCTTTCATAGAGCGAGCTATTCCTCTCACTCATTCACTCTCTCTCTCTCTCTCTCTCTCTCTCTCTCTCTCTCTTTGCGTATATCTGTCTATGTATTTATCTCTCTTGCTCTAAACGTAATCCGTTCTCCTGAACAGGATGACGCTCGAGTCCCGTCGCAGTTTCGTGCAACCGTCCACGAGAATTAATCCTGTTCCGCTAATCACGACCTTGCCGCGATGTTAAAACTTTCATCCCTCCGTTTGCTCTGTGACCTCTGACACATAGACCTATACCCTCGACGTATATATATATATATATGTATATATATATATACGTATGTATATATGTGTATGTATGTACGTACATTTGTATAACATATCGTTCGATGAAATATACGGTGGAATTCGTTTAGAAAAAAAAAAAAAAAAAGAAAAAAAATTATTCGCGCTGAAAAAAAAATAGAAAAAAAAGAAAAGAAGAAAGAACGACAAAGATACGTGTTCGAAAGTAAAGCGAGAAGGAAAGAATAAAATCCCATTCTCGAGTGGAAAGAAGAGAAAGAGAAAAATAATATCGCGCTCTTTTTATGTAATCGTATGTGACAAAGTATAAGTGTGCGTGTATGTGTACGTGTGATTAAGAAAGAAAGAGATAAAAGGAAAATTTGATTAAGATCGAATTTGCTTTTGTTGCTTGTCCTCGTTTATAAAGATCCGCGTTTGCCATTGAGTTCTATAAGGTTAAAGAAAAAAAAAAAAAAAAAGAGAGAAAGAAAGAAGAAAAAAAAAGAAACGGAAAAAAGAAAAACAGGGATTTTTTGCTCTTTCCGTCCTTGTCTTTCTCTTTCCAAATTTTCTGTGTCTTTTTTTTTTCTTCTTTTCCGTAACGTCGTTTAACGAAAGTTCAAGTTTAATACGCGGAATATATGTTTAGTCGTGCTCGTGGGAAGCTAACGAGATCGAGAGAAGTAAAATCAGGAAAGGGGAGGGATCGAGGAGGGTGTTTTGGAAAAGAGGGGTGGTGGGGGAGGGTAGGGAGGGATAGGACGATCGTTTCGTCCTTCGATAAATGGGAGGACTGTCGGACCGAGCTCTCTCTCTTCCTCTCGCTAATTCTCACTTTGTCTCTCTCGTTTGTGAAATTCTATTATCGTACGATAAAAAGAATAGTCGGAGAGAGAGAGAAAGAGAGAAAAATAGATAGGGAGAGAGGGAGAGAGAGAGGGGGATAGGGGTCGAGAGAGGGGGGGGGGAATCGACAAAAAAGTAAAAAAAAAAAAAAAAGAGAAGGGAAAGAAAGGTGGAAAGACGAAAAAGCTGCCGTGGGATTTCATATTCCTCGTTCGCAGCATTTTTTTTTTTTTTGATCGTTACTCTTTCTTTCCATCTTTCTTTCGTCCTTCCATCATCTCGATACGAAACCTTCCACAGAGATTCACGTAATTAAATCATATTGACAAGCGTTTTAATAATTTCGTGTTTTGCTTTTCTTTTTTCGAATCTTTAACATATATTGTTTCCTTTTTTTTTATCTTTCGATATAAAAACCAAGTATTGAAATTATAATAACCGTATCGACAATGTAAACAATTTTAATGCAACTTTTTTTTCGTTCAAATTTTCCTTATCTCTCTCTTTTTTTACGTATTTAGATATGTGTGTGTGTGTGTGTGTGTGTGTGTGTGCGTGCGTAATATGTATATGTAAATGCAAATTGTAAAAATACTTTGTCACGAATAAAATATTATAATAATTCAAAGGTGGTTTATCACGATTAATTTAATTCGAGGAGAGATACGCAAGAAACAAAAACCCGATTTTAAAATAAGAATTCAAAGAAAATGAAAAATACAATATATATATATATATATATAGGGAGAGAAATACATAGAATCTAGGCTTCTATTCATTTGATCAGTGTTAAAACCTTTCTTTCTTTTTGATCGATACTTCGAACGAATCCTGTTCGTGATAAAAAAAAAATATATATATCATTTACATAATCTTACAAACGCAATACCTATGCTTGATTATTCGTACCTACATCAAAGAAATATTCATACATACATGTACCAAAATCGATCGTTTAATTAACAAATTACTCGAACGTTAATTAATAAATAAGGATATACACTGATCAAGTAAATAGGATCGTAGGATTCTAATTTAAAATAAGCATATATACATACATACATACAATATTATACATATATATATATACGTATATATATGTTATGTTTTCAGAACCATCCCGAAAGATTCATCGCCATTAATCATCATATCCCGCATGTTCATTGCAACGAATTATACATGGATATGTATATTCGATGAAATGCTCGTGGCAACCTGTGCGAGCAATAAACCGAAATGGTACGTAAAATAAGGCTTAACGTGCCAATTAATTATATTGAAAATTCCCGTTGCCTGATATCGTTTTCTATGTTTTTTTTTTTTCTATTACTATAAAAATCATTAAAAATTCTTTTCCAATACCCAATAAAAGAGAAATTTGGGGAAGGATGTTAACGTTAATTGTCGATTACGTTCTTCACGTTGTAACATATATTAAACAAATGTAAATTTTCAACTTATTTTCAACTAAAATAACCAGTCATTAGTATATTGGAACATTGGAAGGTTACGTTGCTATTAATTTTCTGGTTTTTCCTTTTTTTTTCTTTAAATTATTTTCTATTATACAATATTCTTGTTTAAAAATTAAAAGAAAAACAGAAAGAAAGAAAAAAAGGAAAAACCGTTTCTTGACCAATTACATTCCAGATCTTGAACCTGGCTCATCTTTGGGAGTTTCTGTAAGATATATCTCATTCGAAAGATGGTAATTCGATTGTCTTACAGAACCCAAAGCCCATTCCTGGAGGACGTATTAATATCGTCCTCCAAACGTTTGTTCCAATGTTCCAATATGCTTTTCTGGTTGACATATAAAGACAATAAAAATTTTTTTTTTTCTTTTTTCTTTTTTCTTATTTTCTACTACTACTTTTTTTTTTTATAATTGTTACTAATTCTAACACTTAGTAAATTTAAGAACATTTAAAAACATTTAATATAATACTTATAAATTCTTACATACTAACATGCGGTGTATCTGTGTACGTTTCGGATACATGGATTATAATTAACGTACACAGTACAAATAAAATGTTTTTTTTTTGTTTTTTTTTTCTTTTTCTCTTTTTTTTCCTTTTTCTTTTTTTCCATTTTTTTTTTGCTTTTTCTTTTTTTTTTTTCTACCCCTACATAATAAGCTTAACTTATAATAGTAATATAATAATTATAAAATAAATGTGCCCTCTATATTTTTAATATATTTTGAAAGTAATATAAATGTCTATTTATGTTTAAAATCATAATAGTAGGGGTAGAGGAGAAAAGAAAACAAAAAGCAAGTCGGGTCGGTTTTTTTTTTCTTTTTCTTCTTTTTGCAATTTTTTTGATTTTTGATTTTTCTATTTTTTTGTATTTTATATTTTTCTATTTTTTTGTTCTTTTTTATTTTTTTAGTATAAATCGGGGTTTGTTAAATGCACGCTCTTTGTTATTTTCTTAGTTACCTTGGTTACGTTACTATTTTTTTTTCCTTTTTTCTTTTTCTATTTTTTTGTATTTTTTTATTTTTCTTTTTTTTTGGTCTTTTTATTTTTCTATTTTTTTGGTATTTTTTATTTTTATCAGTATAAATCGGGGTGTTTGTGCGTGCGAACGATCTTAGTTTTTTTAGCTTAGTTACCTTCGTTACGTTTCTGTTTTTTTTTCCCCTTTTTTCTTTTTCTATTTTTTTGTTTTTTTTTTATTTTTCTGTTTTTTTGTATTTTGTATTTTTCTATTTTTTTTTTGGCTTTAGTTTATAATATTTTTGATTTGAAACGCTTGAAATCAAAGAAATTAAAGGTTTATCTTTAAAGTTACAGTTTTTTTTTTAAAATAATTATAATAATCAATAGGAGAGAGGGGGTAATGGTGAGGGTGGGGAGGAATGGGGAGGGAGGAGAGGGTGGAGGAGGAAGGGGGAGTCGGGATAGTGGGAGGGCAGATGTCGCGTGTTACAATTTATAAGGCCCTTCAGTCCCACTTCCCGATATACGCACGCAACGCGACGCGACCTTATTATCTATGTTTACTTGTCTGGAAGCATAGTGCCAGTATGCTTCCAGAAGATGGTATTCTCCCTCGGAGAAACATAGATGTCCGTAACCCCAGTAGATCTTCATTGGGTTGCGGGGGTCTTCGTCGTCGTTGGCACGTTTGGTTGTTTCACCTAAAATTTCAACGGTTGGTTAGTACCAGAAAATCAGTGCGATCTACGTAAACTCATTTACACTCGTTCATCATTGGCGGATCATTGGCGAGGACTATGGCTTATCGATGCTTTATGTAGTTTTCCATTTTTTTTTTTTTTTTTTTCATATACGTTTGATGGCGTTCAGTACGAGATTAACAAAAATTCTTACGACGCTCTTTAATATCCTCGCGTTTATTTATCTATCGCGAAACGTGAAATATTTCCTAGATCGTCCTCAACGATTCTATTCTACGATTAACCATCCAACGATACTTAAACTCTCACGGCTAGCTAGATCGTTCGTTTACTTTTACCGTCGAATTCGTTTCCTTCCGTTCGTTTGTTCGCGAATCAAACCTTTGCCAATTTAATTCGAAAAGAAGAGACACGAAGGGCAAAGAAATCACGAAATCGTTGAATACGCGCGACATAAACGCCGTACGTTAGATACGCTTGCAGGATTCGATACGAATTAGAAACGTTCTCGCGGTCAATAGATGCACGACCTGTACCAACGCCAACGTATGCACCATCATTTGCCAATATAAACCGATAGTACCACGCCATCGTCAATACCACCACCATCAACATCAACATCAACATCGACATCGACATACACCCATACATTCATTTCAACGATTTCCTCGTTCAAATGGGATCAAGAGAAATAGAAATAGAGAGAGAGAGAGAGAGAGAGATCGAATTTTCCTCTTCTATAGAATCTATGTATGTACGTAATCGAGTCTAACGTAAGTACTTCGAGTTCGATAGATCGATCCAACTACTATTCCGAATTAAACTACTCTAATGATCTATTATCGTATACTAACAATACATTATATATACGTAAATATATATACATATATATATATATATATAACTTAATAATTATAATATATATATACATAACATATACATACATACATATATTCATATATATATATATATTACTCGTTTAAAACCCGTTTACGTACAATACATATATTTCTATTAATTCAAATATAAAATGGTAGAAAACTTTTCAAGAGTTTTATTAATGTTACAATTTAAACGATTTCCATTTTAATTTATTTTCACCTTTAAATTTCTACTATCTCTCTCTCTCTCTCTCTCTCTCTTCTCTCTTCTCTCTCTTTCTCTCTCTCCTTTCGAATTTAGTTTCATTTCTTATCCTCATTCTCACTCTTTCACTTTCTCACTCTCTCTCTCTCTCTCTCTCTCTCTCTCGCTCACTCAACCACTATCTCTCACTCTCTCTCTCTCTCTCTCTCTCTCTTTCTATTCGTCCGTCTGTCCTACTTATTTCTGATTTAATATCTACTTCACTTTCAACTTGCCCCATTACTTCTCACCTTCGTTTTTTAATTATTTTCTGCGTTTCTATGACGCTTCTCTCTCTCTCTCTCTCTCTTTCTCAGTCTAACTATATATCTGTCTTTCTCTCTCACTCTCTCTGTCTCATTTGAACTTATAATCAAATCACCGGGGAAATATTTAATCAAGAAAATTCAAGAGTCCTAATATGATTCGGGACCAAGTTAAGTAAATGGTAAATTCAATCGGTTAACAGAGATTTTCCGAAAGCAGTTAAACTTGACACCATTGTTAAACGCTTTCGAAATAATATTCACGACGTTAGTTCACGAGACGTACGATGAGATTCGTTCTCATAGTCACAGCTGCATCATTTCGATCGACTGAAATCGCACTCGCGATCGCACGATTTTTATGGAAAATATGTTTTTTTCCGTCACCATTACCAACTCCTATTGAAAATATCAGTATCGTTTATCATAGTAAAAGATCGCAATTATTATCGGCTCGTTAAATTTTTTTTGTTTTTTTCTTTTTTTTTCTTATCTTCCTCGTTAGACCCGCATATCGTTGTCGCATCTCTTTCATTTCTTTTTTTTTTATATCTTACTTTCTTTAATCTCTTTTTCTTCTTTATTTCTTATGTGGAACATTTACATTTCATTCCTATCAAATTTATTTATGGGAACGATAGAAAAAAAAAGTGAAAACGATATCAGCAAACCGTTTGTTTAATGATTTACGAAATTAAAAAAAAAAAAAAAAAAAGAAAAATGAAAAATAAGATATTTCCAGAGAAATTGAAAGGTCCTGGTTTACAATGTACGTTCATGCGTCTTAATCGGTAACAATTAATTATGGTTGAAAATATACAAATCCTGAATATTCTTTGCAATGAACACAACGAACGTAATCTAATACTATCGAAATATTAATGGCGTTGCATTTAAAATTACTTTTATCTCTACGTAATAACTCAATTGAATATCAGCGAAATTAACTAATGCATATTCGTTTATTATATATGTCGTACGTGTTTCACATTTATTATATATATATTTATATTCAATGTATAATATGTGTAATTATAATCAAAAGGACAAAATAAAAATGAATGGAAAGACGATTAACGTTTATTAAATTTTTGCGATTCGTTAAAAGAATATCATTTTATATTATCTGTAATCATTTCGTCGTTATAATAAATATCATTTATGCAGTATATAATTATGCAGTATAATTATTTATGGAAATGTAAGAAATTATTTGATATAATATTCGTTTGAATGTTATTGACAGAATGAAAGCAAAAAACGAGCGAGAGAGAGAGATAGATAGATAGCGAGTGACGGGATATAAAATAAGCAAAAGATACGTAGGACGGATTAATTCGAAAACGTCTTATCCTTTGACGATAAGTTCCGTCGTTTTATTTGATTCATTAACGTCGATACTTATAATTTCGCGTCCGATCGGCCCCTTTCGTAGCCTTACGCGAAATTTCATTTCATTATGTTGTACACGTATCGGAAATACGCCCTTTTACAAATAACATTTTCGCGTGTTAGGTTTGTACGAACATCGTGTATGTACTACGTACTTGCGAGAGTACGTTCGCCAAGTCCACCGGGTGAGTTCGAAAAAAAAATTATAGTACTCGACATAGTCGAAAATATCCGGGAAGATGTTATCGCGAAAAAAAAAAGAAAAAAAACAAAAACAAAATTTACTCGACCGTGACCACCGATAAATTCACACCAGATTAATTTACATTCGTCGAATCGATAAAATTATTGTTACGGAACCGATTATTAACGTGAAGATGCGCTTGTGCATTTGAAAGTTCTCGAATGGTCATAGAACAAAATTGCGACAATAAGTTCTTGTAATACACGGTACGAAAACTTTTGGCCCACCCTATACGTGAATTTTTATCTCTATCGTTTTTTCTCTCCTCTCTCTCTCTCTCTCTCTCTCTCTCTCTCTCTCTCTCTCTTTCTCTCTCTGTCTATGTTCGTACTCGTTCACGTAATTATTACCATCGCGAAAATATATATTAAGTGCACGTGCAATTAAAAATTATTCTAATTACAAATTAAGTATCCTCGGGCAATGTAAATGAATCGATATAACGGCAAACGTCCCTCCAAATATTTATTTAACAATTATTATTTCGTCGAACGTTTCGAAACTGAAAGAAAATTATTTAATCCACTTTGTTCCTCCGATGATAATAATAATAATAATAATAATAATAATAATAATAATGTCTTGAACAGATAAATTAAAAAAAAAAAAAAATAAAAATAAATGAATTGAAAAAAGAAAAAGAAAAGATAAATCCTTTGAGTTATTTACACCATGGACATTATTTAACACTTTTTCGAAAATGATCGAGATCGTTCGTTAGAGAAGGAATTACACCGAAGCGACTTTGAGGAATAAATAAATAAGAAATTTCATAAATCATTTAGGTATGTAAGCGTATATATACATATATAAAAATAAATAAGTGTGTATGGTTATATATTTCTGTAGTTGGTCATAGATACGCGTTGATAAGCGACACCATCGAAATTAACCTGCTATGGAAAAGCGAGAAGCACTTTGTTCTGGTGATGTACATACGAACAATGGCGTTGCAAAGGTCTGTCAAGAGCACAACGTGCTACCAAATAACTGGTATTAACGTTTCATGTAGTAATATATCTATATCCTTCTCTCTCAAACGCATTCACTCTCTGTCTCCTCTTTCTCTCTCTCTCTCTATCTCTCTCTATTTCTCTCTATCTCTCTCGTTATTTTTCGTGCTTTTTTCTTTCTTTTTTTTCTTTATCAATTTCTTTTTCTCATTTTTGTTATTTATTTCTCTTCTTTTTTCACCTCCCTCCCCTCTCTCTCTCTCTCTCTCTCTCTATCTTCAATTTTTCATTTTTTCGCTTCTTTTTATTTTCCTGTTTTACTTCTTTGTATTTACTCTTTTCTCTCTCTCTCTCTCTCTCTCTCTTCGTCTAATTCATCACCACGCGTTTTTCGTGACACTTCACGCGCGTACGTACAACGAGGGGAAGAGAAAAAAAATTGCAATTCTCTTTACGTGGCCGGTAGAAACACCTATGTCATAACAGAGACAAAATGTAACAACGTTACGTTTCATATTAAAATCATCTTTACGCCACCCAGAGGTACTCTACTATACATATACATACATACATATAAATATATATATATATATATATATATATATATATATACCGTATCCGTGTGTGTCTACGAAATCTGTCCGTATATATATCTCTCTCTCTCTCTCTTTCTCTCTCTCTCTATCTCTCTCTGTCCTACTGTACACGTACGCGAATGTGAATGTGTTTGTGTGCGAACGTGGATACGTGCGTGGACACGTGCGTGCGTGCGTGCGTGCGATATACGACAACGACGAGTGATTGGTCTAAATTATATTTTTTCTTTTTTTTCTTTTCTCTTTTTTTTTTTTTTCGTTACAGCACAGTACCAGACGATAAAACGGGAGAATAGTAAATGAATTTTTAGACGGCGAACGACCGTTGTCAGTTATTAAATTTATTATTTCGGATTCTTAATTGGATCTGTATTCTAAATAAAAAAAAAAAAAGATCTCCCAAAAAAATCTCTTATTCGAATATAACCTTCGAAAAGTCGTCATTTTCGTTGTTTTAATTGAAAAATTAAATGAGAGATATTTAAAAAAAAAAAAAAAGAAAAAAAGAAAAAAAATTAGTGAACGAGTAATCGGTTTCAATAATTTTCGTGATTTTAATTTGTTCGAGAATTTTATGATTTATTTCAAATGAAAAGAGAGACACGAAAAAAAAGGAAAGAGATAGAGAGAGAGAGAGAAAAAAATGAGCGAGAGAGAGAGAGAGAGAGAGGGAGAGAAAAGGTTGTTTTTTTAAAATAACGACCAACACACATACATTTCTCGAACCTATCGATAACATATCGTTGTTATGCCGTGTGTATACAAACGTGTATACCATGTTATCGTAATGACCATTCCCCGTAGGTATCCCTGTTGCTCGAATTGTTCGAATGTTTATACAAGCACGAAAGCATGATCGATCGTTCCCATGAGCGCACGGAATCAAAGTGTTCCTCGTGGTGTTAAAGTCAATTCGTTATATATTTTTTCTATTTTCTCTTTTTTTTTTTTTTTCTTTTCTTTTCTTTTCTTCTCAAACGCGACTTCGACTTGACGGATTCGATCGAAATCGACGGTCAAAAAAAACCTAAAAAATTTGTCGCAATTGTCGTGTTATTATCTTCGAGAATATATTAAAAAAAAAAAAAAAAAAAAATCAGTTTGTCTCTCATTGGCGATTGATTGAATAAAATAAAATAAAATATAAAACGGAAACATTTCTCTTCTATATAATTAAATAACAAATCCACCTCGCGAATATCGTATTCCCTCGTACGACTAAAGCAAAATCAACGAATAGATCGAAATGAAGAGAGAAAGGTAGGGAGATAAAAAAAAAAAAAATATTATTCCCGATGATCCGAGAAACGAATATATGTGGGTGTATGTATCCGTGCACGTACGTACTATGTACAGAAACGGTACATAGAGATACATCCCTTTCAGTTTGTACGTTTTATTCATTCTGCGTACTCGCGTACTTGCGCTCTTTCGTTTCTGCATTCTTTCGTCGTAAAAAACCGAACCACCGAATAAATCCAAATTTTATCGCTGTAAGATGCGGGGATGAGATAAAGATAAAAAAAAAAAAAAAAAGGATAAGTGAAAGAATAAAAAGATGGAATAAAAAAGAAATATAAGAAAAAAAACGAGCATACGGTATTCATTTAGTATAAAAATCATCCCATATATATATATATATTGTAGTCTTGCGATAACACAGGTACGCGTATATCACGATTTTAACGATATTGACGAAACTTTACACCCACGGTTGAAATTGAATTGGTGGCTTCGTGCGAACGTGTTCACCTATCTTTTCATTCAATTATAAACGGATGACACATATCACGTCATCACGTTATTACTTTGTAAAACGAGTCATTGGCCAACACTCAAGAGAGAAAGCGAGAGAGAATATTATATCTATCTCCCTAATTAATTACGTATTACAAGCGGTAAAATGACGAATTTCGAGTTTAGAGGATCCCGAAAACTCGGTTCCGATCGTTTATCGCGTTTATTGACGCAACCAGCGTCAAAGTATAGCCTATGGCTTTTGAGCCCCCATATCTTTGATGTGGAATACCTATTCTCTCATATAGCATTATTATATTAATCAAGCTCCATCAATAACCGCACCTTATATATATAATACACACGAACACACACACACACACACACACACACACATATATGATATTTAGAAAATATTTCGTTGTTGTTATAGTTTCATTATATTCCATTATTGTGATGACATATTATCGCTGCAATATGTTATAATTAAATAACGAGAGAGCGCGGATTGTACTTAGCTTGATCTCTTCTCTTTACTTTCTTTCTATTTCTTTGTTTTTTATTTATTTATTTATCTTCTTGTTTTCTACTTCTTCTTCTTCTTTTTCGTTTGAAATCTCGTCCTCGTTCGTTTTAACGCGTTAAAAACTTGAGAAAAAAAATTATTTTGTCGATCGTTTAACGTCGATCTTAAGAAATTTATATAATCACGATTAAAAGCAAAATGATGTTCGAGAGAAAAGAAAATTGACTGACCCACGTAATTCATTTTTTATTTCGTTAAATCGTGATAAAATATATTTATATATATAGCTATAATATAATTTTTCTTTTTATGTTCTTTCTTATTTCAATCAATCAGAGCTCCCTTTTAATATATAATTTTTAATTTTCTTCATCTTTTTCTTTTCTTTTCTTTCTTTTTTTTTTTTTTTTTTTCTTCGACCGTCGAGCGCGAAGCGTTGACGTGAAATTAATTTGTATTTTCTTTTTTTTAATCAACTTAACGAATTAACATAATTTAAGCGTTCAGGGTTCACGACTCCTTGATTCAGCCGACATCGTTAGAATCCTTTTCTCTTAATACGAGTGAAAAGAGCGAGAGAAAAGGAAAGAAAGAAAGAAAGGAAATAACGAATGATAATTATTTTCATTCGATTATATCACGAAGCAAGTTCATATATAGAACGTCTTCCCGACGAAGTTAATAATTCGTCGTTATCGTTTCTTCGTTGATACGTTAAAAAAAAAAAAAAAAAAAAAAAAAAAGAAGAAAAATAATATTCGCGAAGAACTCTTACTTGTTCGTTCGTTATTGTTTAATAATCAATAATAAATATTTTGCAAGATGGATTCGGGTCAATATTTTGCGCAAAACAAACGAACATGCGCGTGGAAAAAGAAACGAATAAATCGTAAAAATTAATTTATACGTTGAAACAAATATTTCGTCGAGTAAAATTGGTTCAGAATTATTATTTTGGTAAAAAAATTATTCGCATATAACATACCGATATTGAATATTTCATTTAAAGATACCGACCAAATATATATATATATATATATACATATATATATATATATATATTTTTTTTTTTTCAAAATACCGACCAAACATTTAACAATATTGACCCTTAACGAATAACAAATTCCTCAAACAAATTAATACTTGATTTTTCACGATGAATATATATATATATATACATATCGACAGGTTTTATACGTATCGTCTGTACCCAGGATATCGGGTGTGACGTATAATAATGATAAAAAAAATCAATGGATTAAGCTCATTTGTAATGCCCCAAGTGAGAATATTTATAAAGTCGTGCGTTAACTCGGCAGTTGCATTCATACGGTTCATAAATCGACGGAACGCTGCTTGTGTCCTCGAACGCGCGCGTTTTCATTCCTCTGCCCGTTGCCGTGCCAACGTAGTCCCGGAGAAATATTTTAACCTCACCCCGTAACCCCACTCCCACTCCCGCTCCCCTACTCCCACTTCCACTCCCACTCCCACTTCCACTCCTACTTTTACTCCCACTCCTACTCCCACTTCCACACCCACTCCCACTCCCACCTCCACAGTCTACCGCCCGGATACCCATCCCACTTCCAACCCATTCTCCCACCCTCAGCACCGTCCTCTCTCCCTCCCTCCCTCTCTCTCCCTCTCTATCTCTCTCTATCTCTCTATCTCTCTCTCTCTCTCGTAGGTACTCGCTTTTAGCGAGAGACGCATGCTATTCGTTTTCTTCGCACCGCGAAATTCTTCATCCACCGAACGAAACTCAATATACGTCTCGTACCAGCATAGTCTATCTTACGTCTTTCCTACCACGCACGCGTAAGGAGATTAAAGAGAGGAAGAACAGGAAAAAGAAAAAATAAAAAGAAAATAAGAGAGAGAGAGAGAGAGAGAGAGAGAGAGAAGGAAAGGATAGGAAGGTAAAGGAAGGAAGAGAAAGAGGATGAAGGATGAAAAAAAAAAGGAAGGAAGCAAGAAACGGAGAGATAGAGAGAGAGAGAGAGAGAGAGAGAGAGAGAGAGAGAGAGAGGAAGAGGGAGGGAGGGAGAGAGAGAAAGGTTGACAGGTAAAGATCGGCACTTTGTCGATTTTTAACCAAGCGAAAAAGAATGAGTGAGAAAGACGGAGAGAGAGACAGAGAGAGTGTGAGAGAGAGAGAGAGAGAGATTCATCGTACGTTATATCTATGTGCCCTCAGGGGCTGACGTTTTTCTATTTCTCAATCTCTCTCTCTCTCTCTCTTCCTCTATCGTTTTTTTTTTATCTCTTTCTGACCTTCCATAAAAAGAAGAAAAAAAAAGGAGAGAGAGAGAGAGAGAAATAAATCGAAGAACTATAATTCGAAGATACACAAGGATTTAAAATCCCTGAGAGCGTACGAAAAAAAAAAAGAAAAAAGAAATACGAAATAAAAGATACACACACACACACACACACACACAATGTCTAATACGTAGTTACTTATCTACATATTTTATCGTCGCTTTGTTCTTCGCGTGATAAGGAAAGAGTGAGAGAGTGAGTGGGAGAGAGAGAGAGAGAGGCAAGAGTTAACAAATTAAGTGGAAAAAAATTCTTAGACACGAATGGGGATATATTGGAGAAAATTTCGAAGAGCTTAAGTTTAATGAAAATACACACACACACACACACATATAAATATATATACGTGTTGTCGCGTGCGTTTTTATTATCCACGATATTAAATATTCCTTCCGTTCGAGTGACATTTCAAAGGTAAAACGTGAAGAACGAAGAAAACGAAAACAAAAACAAAAAGAAAAAGAGAAGAACACAAAGAAAAAAAAGAAATTACGAAAAAAAGGGAAACGGCGTGAAGATAAAAATATAGCGCGACGCTTTCGTTTCGCGAGCGATAAGGGAAAACCCCGGACGAAGGATACGAATTTACTGCGGGTGCGGGCGCACGGGGGTGAATTTTGTCGATACGAATTTTGAATATTAGAAAAATGATTGAAGTTCGATAATGGGTCGTCCGAACGAGAGAGAAAGAGAGAGAGAGAGAGAGAGAGAGATATAACACGATTGAGATTAAAAGTACACTTCAAACAGGATTCATTATCGTGCAATGAGTTCGGCGTTATAGTAGCTTAGCTAATGGAAGGAAATTGCACTGGAATGGAAAGAGGAAGCGGCGTGGGGGGAGGGAAGGGGTTGGGGGCGTTCGAAAATTTATGAAACTTAACGTAAAAAAAGAACGAGGACGTTTTCTTTTAAGATACAAGACCAACCCGATAACTTCCCTCGGATGTTGCTTAAAAATTAATTTACTATCTTTTACACCGATCAACCCCTATCCCCTACTTCAACCCCAACCCCACCGAGACTTTGCCGGCTAATACTGCTATATTTCTTCTACCTTTTTTTTTCGAGAAGGAAAGAGAAGGAAAGAGGGAGAGAGAGAGAGAGAGATAAAACAAAAATAAATAAAATTAGGAACACATCGTAAACATCGTACGCGTCTTTCTTTTCTCAATTCTATCGTGACTCTCATTATTTTCAATAATTTTCTCATCTCTGACATTAATATTTACGATTATCTTTAATGATCTCGTATCGATCGACGATAGATATATCGAATCCTCGCGATGTGATATTTGATGGATAGAACCCTCGATGTGATATTTCCCCTCTTTCTCTTTCTCTTTCTCTCCCTCGCATGACCCGCCCCAAACCCCATAAGAGAGCAAACAAGAGAAACGAACGGACAGACAGACAGACAGACAGACAGACAGACAAAGGGAGAGGGAGAGATGGAGAGAGAGAGAGAGAGAGAGAGAGAGAAATAATTACGTGAGCGCGCAAAAAAAAAAGAAAAACAAGAGGAAACGAAAGAAGGAACCTATAGAGAGAGAAAAAAAAGGGTAAGGAAAAAACAAACGGAGAAAGAAAAAATAAAAAGAAAAAAAAAATAAACGAAGAAAGGAAAGCGAATCAATAAACAAGAAAGGGTTGGTTGGCTGTTGTTAATCGATTGAAAGTAATATAGTCGATTGAAAATAATATAGTCGATTGAAAATAATATATTCTTCTTCTTCTTCTTCTTCTTCTCATAGAATCTCTCTTTCTCTCTCTCTCTCTCTCTCTCTCTCTCTCATTATCTTTATCTCGGTCGCGTAAATAGATGCACTCGCGCGCGCGCGCTCTCTCTCTCTCTCTTTCTCTCTCTGTCTCTCTCTGTCTCTCTCTCTCCCGTATAAATCCAGTTTTCCCGTAGACTCCGAGAATGAGGAATCAGATGGGAATTTTGCCAATCCACTTCGCGTCCACCGTCCACGCCCTTTAACCATCGGTCAATTCAACATACTTCCATACGTAATTCGAAATGGGCTTTCCACGCTGGCGCGACATACTTCCTGTCGACATTCCAGAAATTTCATAGCTATGGAAGCTAACGAGAGAGATAGAGAGTTGGTAGAGATAGATAGATAGATGGATAGATATATAGATAGATCGAGATAGATAGAGAGATAGATAGAGAGATAGAGAGATAGATAGAGAGAGAGAGATGAATCTGCTTATATCTTAACAGGAACGTCGATATTATCCTTCACGTAGTGTGTGTGTGTGTGTGTGTGTGTGTCTTGTCAGGTTAAAAAAATGATATGGAAAAGAAAAGAAGAAGGAAACGGATTATGTCATTTTTGTACTCCTATCCGCGTAAGATTTGTTCTTTAATCATTTTGATAACTTAAAGAAAGAAGGAAAAAAATATCTATACATATATAGATATATTGAAGTTTAACTTCAATTTATATTCTTAACTCTGTGTGTGTGTGTGTGTGTGTGTGTGTGTGTCAGTGTGTGTTTTTCTCTCTCGCTTTTTTCCTTTTACTTTTTTTCTTTAAATTCATGGAAGCGTAATAAATTGCAAAAGGAAAAAGAAAAAATATGGAACTCACGTAAAAATTTTCATACGAGAATACTTTTCTTATAATAGGGGATCATAACGCAAAACGTATATTATCGATATTGCTATCATTATATATATATATATATATATATATATATATATATATATATATATATATTCATAATTGCATTTGAAAATTTCTTGCTTTTATATACGTATAAATAATTCGATGTTTACGTCATCGAAAATAATTCCATGAAATCATATTATCGAGAACTCTCAGTTAGAGTGAAAGAGAGACAGAGAGAGAGAGAGAGTGTGTGTGTGTGTGCGTGTGTGTATGTAGGTGTGCGCGCGTGTATGGATGTTTCTCGAATCGACAAATGACTAAGTCCGTCCTATGGTCTCGATGATGTTCTTATCGAGCGTACAGTAATTGTCATTCGTACTGACAGAACTCGAATGCAAAGCATCTAAGTCCGAATAATGGTACACGATTCGACCTATCGCGTTGGAAAATCGCATCTTCCCTGCTTTTCACTATCACCCCCTACCCCCACCCTGTCGTCTCTCTGTCGTCTCCGTTCACCCTGTCGTTTCTGTCTTCTCTTCAATTTCTCTCTCTCTCTCTCTCTCTCTCTCTCTCTCTCTCTCTCTCTCTCTCTCTCTCTCTCTCTTCTGCCCCGCCCATTGATAGTAGTACTACCTCTGCGCGTGGTTGGAATCGACAATGCGTCCTTCTCTCTCTCTCTTTCTCTTTATTTTTCTCTACCTATTTTTCTCTCTCTCTATCTCTCTCTATCTCTCTCTATCTCTATCTCTATCTCTCCTCCTCTTTCACTCTCTATTTTTCACCCTGACAGTCTCACTTTCGTTAGCTTTTTTTTTCTCTACTTTTTTTCCTTTTCTTTTTATTTTCTATATATATATTCTCTCTCTCTCTCTCTCTCTCTCTCTCTCTCTCCTTCTATCTGTCTCTCTCTCTCTCTCTCACTCCTCTTTTCCAACAATAAAAAGCTGCAATAAATATACATGCACCTCTACGGTGGTATCGTGTATTGTAAAAAAATCTCTGCTACAATCCTTCCCTCGTTTTAACCCTCGCCAACACGACCTCCGCTTTCCGTCCCTCCCTTCCACCCTCCCTCCCTCCTTCCTACTCCTCTTCATCCCTAACCCTCGAACTAACCCACGCACCCCATCGGCACCGCCATCGGCAACGCCACAGTCAAACCTGAATAACACGTACGGATTCGACTATTCTATCTTCAAAGATCATAATCGAAATGAAACTTTTATCGCGACTTTATTTTCCATTTTTTTTTTTTTTTATCGGAACCGACAAAGAAAAAAGATGAAAGGATCGAAAAGGGTGGGGAGAGGGGAGGGAATAGAAAGGATCGAAGAGGATGCGGGGTAAAGAGGAAGGAACGCGTAAAAAGAATAACAAGAGAGAGAGAGAGAGAGAGAAGGAAAGGAAGAAAAGAAAAATAAAAAGAAATAAAAAAAGAAAAACGGAAGCAAAAAAAAATAACTTTGCGAAGGCAAAAACTGAAGGAACAAATATTTTCAATAATTCGCATATGTCGTCAGCGAGCCGAATCGACGTTTAAATGATTCATTTTGTACGAACGCAGAGAAAACAAATTGAAATAGGGGACTGTGTGTGTGTGTGTGTGTGTGTGTGTGTGTGTGTGTGTGTGTGTGTGTGTGTGTGTGTGTGTGTGTGTGTGTGTGTGTGTGTGTGTGTGTGTGTGTGTGTGTGTGTGTGTGTGTGTGTGTGTGTGTGTGTGTGTGTGTGTGTGTGTGTGTGTGATAGGGAAGGGTGGGTGGGGTGGATGGTCGACGCTAGTACCTGGTGGGGTAAAAGGGATGAAATAAATATTTCGAATGAATATTTACCAGACATGTGTAATCGAAAAAGGAATAGCCATTTTCACACGCTCGAACGATCCGTCCGATATTATAAGGATATACGTATACACATACGTACACGTAAATATATATATATATATATATATATATGTGTGTGTGCGTACGTGTGTGCGTATATTCATGCGTGCATGTAATTAATTAACTAACAAATTCTCAACTGGTTAATAATTTAATCGTAACGTTCGTTTGATACTTTTTCGATTTATATATAATAAATTCGCAACGTGAATATGGCAATAATCGTTATTTACGCTATAATCCTATACGCGCGCGAACGCCCGACATATTTTTCCTCGTAGTCGTGAATTCATTCGAAAAAAAAAAAGAAAAAAGAAATAATTAAAAAAAAGAAAATTGAAAAATCGCGCGATTGGAAAAATTACGGTCGGCGGAGATAGGAATTTTTAAAAGAGGGAGAGAGAGAGAGAGAGAGAGAAAAACAAAAAAATACAACAAACGAACAAACGAAAAAAAAATAAACGGAATGAAAAAAAGGAAGGGAAGGGACGTTAAAATTAAGAAAAATAAAGGTAGGTGTCGGATGCTAAGGGACATAAAAGTAAGGTATATGGGGAGAGGAGAAGAAGAGGGAGGGGAGGGGAGGGGAGGGGAGGGGATAAAAAAAACCTATTCCGAACATTTTACAACGTTTCGCATTAACGCCAGAGGCGATAGAGGCGCGAAGCTTACGGGCGCGTAAACGCTCGTACGAGGACGCACGTGTTGGGCGAGCGGTAGGAGGGGGGGAGGGGTGGCAACGGAGGTGTGTGTAAAAAAGGCGAACGCAGGGTTTTCTAAGCAGTCCAGAAAAATAATTAAAATCCGAAGGAATAAGCGCGACGTAACCCCTCCCTCCCCCACCACAACCGAGCCCATTCCACGTCTCCTCGTCCAACCTTTGGCTTTCGACGTCGTATCGTCGTCGTCCTCGTCGGTCCGTGAAAGTCCGTTAAGAGTTCTCTCGCGGAGGAGAGGGCGAGGAAGAAGAAGAAAAAAAAAATAAACCAAAAAAATAAAAAGGAAAAAAAAAAACACGTTCCCGTGTTTGAGCGCCGTACGTACGTAGAGAGTCGTTTCAGTCGCGAGATCTAAGAGGGATGTATTAATCGTTAATGGCCTACGCCGCGACGTAATCGTATTTTCCACCGGAATAAAATGTATCGCTCTAACGTCGCGGTCCAAGGAGGGAAAAGTTCGAAAAAAAAAAAAAGAAAAGAAAAGAAAAGAAAAAAAAGAAAAATAAAATTCGTTCCGCGCGAAACGATGGTAACAAGCGAAACCTGGCTCGATGGGTTAGCGGGTGGTGGGCGGATGGGGGCTGATGGAGAAAGAGGAGAAAGATAGGACATAGAAAAAATACGAGAAGGGTAGGAGGAGAGGAGGTGAAAGAGGAGGAGGGGTGTGATGCGGACGATTTGGCGGATGGTGGGCGGACGGGTGCATGGACGATGGAAGGGAGTTACTAGGGGTATCGTTAAATCGATCGAAGGGCAGGGAAGCGCAACGATGTGAATGACAAAAGTGTTGGGAGTCGCATTTTCCATTTAAATCGATAGGATGTAACAACGTCACCGCGTGTCGTCACTGAAAATTAAATCGAAAAGTAGGACGCGCACCGGGAAAACGCTCTCGGCGAACACACACACACACACACACACACTCTACCTCTCTCTCTCTCTCTCTCTCTCTCTCTCTCTTTTGCATCCTCTTTACTCTTTAGAACTCCCAGTCCCTCTGTATGTTTCGTTCTCGCGTACGAGTTTGAATATCCAACGTGGTTTCGAGCCACTTGCCACGCGAAGCTTCAACGATAGATAATAAAAAAATAAAAAAAAAAAATATATATATATATATATATATATATCATATATATGTATGTATATATACGCGGAACCTTTCGGCACGAGCGTAAAATTTACATTTTGGCACTGAATAAGGACGGCTCGTTGGTTTTATCACACTTTGATTCGCTCGTTAAGTTTGTATCATAGGTGGATATAAGGGTACGTAATGGTATGCGGGGGGAGGGATTGATCGGATAGGTAAATCTGTAGGTAAGTAGGTAGGTGGCTAAGTAGAAAATGAGCCAAGAAACGTCGAATAGCTCGATAGTTATGTATGTTAGCTTTGCCAAAATGAATAAGAAACGAAATACTTTATCGGGGTGGTAATCCCCGGTACCATCCGATCAATTCTTTCCACCACCCCACACCCTCCCTCTCATGGAAAATCTGTTTTTGTTATCTCTCTCTCTCTCTCTCTCTCTCTCTCTCTCTCTCTCCTTTTTTTTCATCCTCCCCCCTAACCCCGTATGTTTTCATATCCTCTCGTTAAGCGTTTTACGTTGTTGATTCTCTTCGTGGGAATCGATCCAATCATTAATTAACAGTCAATACGTTTTGTCTGTTGTATGATACTTCCTTTTTTTTTTATCTATTGAAAAAAAAAAATAAAATAATAAATCCGCGGATAAAAATTTCGTTTCTATTCCGAAGATCCGACCGCGAACACGGGGTTTTTTTTCCTCTCTCTTTTTTCTTTTTTTGTTTCGGTTAGACGAAGTACTTCGATTTTGAAAAAGAAAAAAAAAAGAAATGAGAAGAAAAAAACATCTTTCACAATCCGACGTTCGGATTGTAAATCTCGATGGAAAGGCGGTATCGCGAGGGAGAACATTAAAAAAAGTACAAAAAGAAATAAAAAAGTTAGCTTAAACAAATCGCGCGTAGGAGTATCGGGTGTGCGAGAATTGATTTTTACGATCACCCTAGAAACCTTTGAACGCGTTCTCCTACGTCACCGTATATATGTAACAGAAGATACACGTAGACAAGATTATTAGATCAGATCAAGGATTTGATCAATTTCAATGTGTTACGCGGAGCTACCCATCTACCTACCCATCTACCTACCTATCTACCTATCTATCTACCTATCTATCTACCTATCTACCTATCTACCTATCTACCTATCTACCTATCTATCTACCTCTGTTCTTTGGATTCGACACTGCGTGAAAAGGAGGAAGAAATATTTGCCCCGTTGAAAGTAGGTACATACACGGCATAGGGGATGACTTTGAAAATTCTGTGAAATATGAACTCTTTTAGAGAAAAATGATCCCTTGTACGGTCCATCGAACGAACGCTCGGGTACTACCTTCCTACCTACCCCTTTAAGAGGAAAGAAAAAAAAGGAAAAAAAACTAAAAAAAAAAAAAAGAAAAAGAAAAAATACGAAAGAACAAGCGAAAGAAATGAAAAAAAAAAGGAACGAAGATAGATAGATAGATAGATAGATGGATAGAAAGAAAAGAAGATAAAAAAAACGATTGCTCCACGTGCATATCCTATTGGCAAGGGTGAATGTGAGAGCTCGCAGAGAATCTCTTTTCTCTTTGAAAAATATATATGTTTTAACGCTCACCTACGCCGTTTCTTTTTCACCGATAATAATAATAATAATAATTATTATTATTATTATTATTATTATTATTGCGATAATATTGATAGTCCGGTGCGTCAGAGAAGAATCGAATGAAAATGGAAGAGAGAAGAAAATAAAATTAGAATTATACAACGAGACCCCTCCGAGTTTCGAAACATTTTGTTAAATCGAAATTATCGCAAAATAATTTGTTTAATTCGTATTGGTAATAAAATCGCAATTCCGATATTCGTTAACCCGTTAATTCATTTTCAATCAACGTCAAATATATTTTACAGAACGAGGAGAATAACTACCCGTTCGGAAAATATTTTCTCTTTGTTATCGAACTTGACGATGTTCTCTTCTCTCTTTTTTTTCTTTTCTCTTTTCTGTTTTTTGAAACGCGAAACGTTCGAGAGAAAGAAAAAAAAAAAGAAAAGAAAAATAAACGATTCGCACGAATCGTGTGAAATTAATTGAAATAATCTGATAATTTATCTAACGGGCGTATCCTCTCAACAACGCTATAAATAAACGGGACATATTTTATATTAACGACAGTTATAGTACGAGCTTATTATATTTGAGATATTACGTAGGTAGATACGTATGTATTAACGAGAACAATTCGAGATGATAAATATAGGATAACGAGAGAGACTACGTGAAAATCTCTCTACGTATCTTTATCTATATAAATATATAATATGCATATATATATATATATATATATATATATATATATATATATATATATACATTTATATAAATATAATTAGATGGAAGTGTACATTGCAATACGTATAAGCTTATATAAATTATCTAGAATATATAAAAATGACGTAAGAAAAAATTATAACCAAATGGAAAGTAAATTAATCCGTATCCTTCGCGACCTGTTAAGAGAGGGAAAAAGAAACGAAATAAAAAAATAAAAACAAAAACGAAGAATAAAATTACGTCCACTCTTTATCTCTCTCTCTCTCTCTCTCTCTCTCTCTCTTTCTCTCTCTCTCTCTCCCTCAATCGTTTCATCCCTTCTCAAACTTCAAGCAAAACGTGAAAACGATTTTCCGTCGGTTTCGAGTGAAGTAAAAATCGGTATCATTGTCTTATCGTTAACGTTCGTTCTCTCGTATTTGTTTTATCGTCCGAAAAAAAAAAAAAAAAAAAAATAAAAAATTAACAGAACTCACGTACGTTTTCGCGGTTCGTATTTGTACGTACGTTATCTGTAAATTACGATCTAACGAGCACAGAAAAGCGCTTATGCGCTCGGATAACTCGAGTATAGATCCCAGGAGAGATCAATTGTTTATTTCGAATGATACCACCTACGACGATTTTCTCGACGTACGAACAGATTATTTGGGAAATGTCGGTACACTGGTTGAACCAGTTGATCACATCTAATGTATCTATGCAAATACCGTAGCAAACACCTGTACATAGAAATAGGGGTGATGAGGGGTCCTACATATACACACACACACACACACATATATATATATATATATATATATATATATATATATGATCGTACACGTATGTAAAATATACGTGCACATAGAAAATTGTAGAGATGTACGTACGAATGTACGCGTGTATATCCATGCGAATGTGTATGTATATAACTTCGCATGCATTAACACGAATCTGAAGCAACGGATCGTATGGCGATCGATTCAGGTGGGGGGGGAGGGAGGGAGGGGTCAGGAATACCGTCAGCGTTCGTTCTCTAAAATCTTCGAAGGGGGTTATCGACGATAACATATGCACCACGTCCAAAGTACATAGGTACACCTACGTGAGAATATTTCGACCTGATTCTGGTAACTACACGCGGTACCGTTTTCACCATTATTCGTTCTATAATCCATATCGATATACATATACATATATATGTATATATATGTATATAAAAATATATATATATATGTGTGTGTGTGTATGTGCGTATCTGTTAGATCTGCATATGCAATGTGCATAAGTGTTAGTGCATGTGAAATATTTCGTCTAAAATAAATACATTCGACAGGGAACGAGTTGACGCTCGTAAAAACTGTTTCAACCAGTTTTTACTTTTTCCTATATCCAAATGAATATACATAGTAGCGTACATAAATACATACGTACACACACGCATACATACATATATATATATATACATATGTGTATATATATGTGAGCATTGATTACTCGACTGGTATCTTCGTCAATATCGAACCCTAAGAACGTCTCCCAGTATCAACAAGTCTTTAGTTCGTCATTATCGTGAACGTTAAGAATCAGTTAACGAGTAGTCTGAATTTATAAGATAGGCGAAGGATAGGGGAAAGAGAGAGAGAGAGAGAGAGAGAGAGAGAGAGAGGGGTGAAAGGGTAGAGGTTGAAGCTGGAAACAAAATTTATCGAACGTTTCTTTTTTACATTTTTCTCACTCATCCCAATATATGGTGCATTGTTCGTACGTATGCGTGTGTAAAAACGCATACCCCAATGCACCGATGCGTGAGCATAAACAGTTATGGTTCGTCTAAAACTTTCATGATACTCGGCAAAGGTAAATGTTAAAATATCAAAATCGTTTGATGGCGAGCGGCGAAAGGGGTTGTGGAGGAGGGTTAGGGGAGTGGCGGGGAGGGAGGGTTAGTACGTTTTTATCGCAAACTTTTGTCTGGCTTTTAAAAAAAATATTTTTTTTTTTATTTTTCCTTTTTGCGGGGAAAATTTTTTCCCTTTCCCCGCTTCCCCGGATACGGACTCCCGAAAAAAAAAGTTTCTCCAGAATTTTATTTATATTCGCTAGGATTTTAGTCGAGAGAGAGAGAGAGAGAGAGAGAGAGAGAAAGAGAGAGGTCGAAATAAATACTATATATGCGTTATACGTACAACCATACACGTGTACGGTCGATGATACTTTCACGCGAATCGCACGTTATTGG
>OU426998.1:2972963-2980463 GCA_911387935.1 Dolichovespula saxonica | reverse complement strand
AGTTTTCGTTTGTATAGATTAGTTTTCTAGAATTCATCGTTCGTCCTTTCTCTCTCTCTCTCTCTCTCTCTTCCTCTTCTTTTTCTCTTCCTTTCCTTCCTTTCCTTCTTTTTTTCTTTTTTTTTTTTTCAATTTAATCGTTCCAAACAGTAAACAATACGCTCGCTTAAATCTCGGTGATCCATGAGAAAGGTGTTCTTTTTCTCTCTTTTTTCTTTTTTTTCCTTTGGAAAGATAGAGGGATAGAGTGTGAGAGAGATAGATAGATAGATAGATAGATAGATAGACAGATAGTTAAAGAGAGAGAGAGAGAGAGAGAGAGAGAGAAATGAAAAATAGCTAGCTCGTTGTGTTGCGCCAAGTCTTTCATCTTGATAATGGCCGTGAAAAAAATATAACGTCGAAGCCACCACCGGTAATAGCGGTCTACTACACAACAAAGAGTTTGATTTTATACGTGGCTGAACGACACACCCAGAACTTCACTTTTTACCACCGCGATATTGCCATTTTGCTTTCTCGCATAGTATTCTCTCTCTCACTCTCTCTCTCTCTCTATTAGTCGATCTATTATGTAAAGAAGATTACAAAGTTCGCTATTTTTTCTGATTTGCATATTGATGAGCATTCCCTTTTCACAAGTCTCTCGCATTGATAAGCGCCAAAGAAAAACAAGCTTTTTCTATATATGTATGTACGTACGTATGTACGTATGATTTATGTATAATATATATATATATATATATATATATATATATATATATATATATATGTATGTATATATGTATGTACGTATGTTTGTATGTATGTATGTACGTATGTTTGTATGTATGTATATATGTATGTATGTATATATGTATGTACGTATGTATGTATGTATATATGTATGTATGTTTGTATGTTTGTTTGAATGTATGTATGTATGTATGTATGTCAGCATCCAATTTTCGTTCGATAAATTTGCAATTTAATGACGCGAATCGTCGTCATCCGGTATCCCCGTGTATTTCGCGCGCGCGCGCGCGCGCGCATCGACCAACTTGGAGTTGAAAGAGGGAAAAGAAAGATAAAAAAAGAAAAAAAAAAGAGAAAAAAAAGAAAAAGGAGAAAAGAGAAATAAGGAAGGGAAGAAAAAAGGTAGGGAAAGAAAAGGAAAATAAAAAATCAAATACGCGCGCTAGTATATACACGCGTAAAATATAAATATTCCCTTTTTCTCTTCTCTTCTCTTCTCTGAAATGGCATATCATATTTTACGTGTTATACGTAAAACTCCGGTACGCACGAAAGAAACGCATTTACGAATATTATATCATTGTAATTTGTTTTTCTCCGCTCTCCGTTCAGTTTTTTTCCTCTCTCGATTTCTTTTTCTTTTTCTTCTTCTTCTTTCTCTCTCTCTCTCTCTCTCTCTCTCTTTCTCTTTCTCTTTGTTTTCATATTCGTCGCTTTTCGTTTCCTCGCTTTCTTCTTCTACTTCCCCTTATCCCTCCCCCACCCCCATCAGTGTTTCTAAATAATATCATTTTTAATTGCGTAAATATTACGACGACATATAACGTATGAATATTAAGAATTTGTCGAGTTTTCTTTGACGAAAACGAAATGTCGCGAAACGAAAATAGCTTTACGATAATAAATTAGTTCAATTTTCTATTACCAGGTATGTTTAAATACGTCCTCCCCCCCTCCTCCCACGCATACCCATTGTAAACGTTACGAATTTGTTGTGTGTAGGAGTAATAAATGCAATGAATAATGTGTTCATTTATATACTATAAGAGTGTATATATTCATTCCGGTGATAAATAGTGAACGTAATTAAAGTTTCACATTATCGAAGCTCTTCATTTGTCACTGAACATAGTTACACGTTTTAATGTATTATATAAACGGTATATTTGTAAACAACGAGCTAAACAACGACGATTGCTATTACTCTTTACGCTATGAAGAGAACGTGAATAATGTATTAAAGTACATCTACCAATATATACGGTGATCGTTTCCAATAATGAGACAAAGTTATAAAATGTTTCGATTCATAATAATATATTACGAACGTTTTATCGTTATTCGATGTAATATTTCACCGCGCATATGTAACCGATCGACGAGCGAAGTTTTGCAAGAGAAAAGAAAAAAAAAAAAATAGAAAGAAAGAAAGAAAGAGAAAATAATTCGTCCGATTATCTTTCGTCCTCGTATTAAAATTCGTAATACGTCGTTAGAAAAGATAAGGATAGACGCGAATCTTACACCGAATGATTGTACCCAATGTCGATAACAAAGGAACTCTGACGTGTTGTACTCGTACGATAAGAAAAGAATTTATTCCCGTCGATAAACATATATCGAGTGGTATCTACGTTACCGACGGTCATCTACGCGGCGTTACCACCGTATTACCGACGTACGGCCGATAATATAAATAATGAAAAATGGTGAGACGTTCGATCCCTTACCACCACCACCACTACCACCACCACCACCACCACCACCACTATCAACCCCTAAGAGAAAATAAATATCGAAAATAAAAATAAAAATCCCCCCCACCCCACCCGCGACCACCACCCCTGAAAGGAATTAAATACCGTTAAAAAAATATAATATTTTACAGTTCGACCGTAGGTGGTTCTAACAAAAATAGGCCTTAACATTGAGATATATAAAACCCTTCGAGAAATAAAATGTCCTGCTTAAATGCGAATTAATGATTGAATTCGAGCCCCTATTGATACTCCATATATAGATTTTAATTAAACGCGTTCCGTGCCCCGTCTATACGTTTTTTTTTTTTTTTTTTTCAGAAAAAAAGAAAAAAAAGAAAAAAGAAAACTATTCCGTTCGGGCCGCACACATATACAAGATTGAAAAACAATGGGAAACGAAAAAAATTACATCCAATGGCTCGAACGGAAAGTTAATCGACGTATGGGGTGGTTGACGCATTGTACGGCCTAACGCGGCACGGTACGCGTTAACGATCATTTCAATGGGAAATCCTCAAAGCGTATTAACAAACACGGATCTAACACGAAATAACACGCTCAAGATCCGATAATAAAGTTAATAAGAGGAAATTCTAGGTCCGTACTATCTATCGCGCCTAATTGCGATATAATTATTATATTCGGCGTTGAGAGGGGTCCTAGGGCGGGTGGGTGGAGGGGGTTAGTGGTAGTTCTAACGATCAACCTAAACGTGTTTTTATCGATGATCAAAGCCGCGCGTGTAGGAGGAAGAAACAACATGTACGTTGACGCAAATCCGGATTCGACGAAAAACGTTAACGAAGTTGGGTCGAAGGAAAAGCGAATGTAGGAAGGTAAAAAGGGAGAGGGAATACAGGAGGAGGTTGGGTGGGTGGTTTGGTGGGTGGTTGGGTGGTTTGGAAGAGTGGGAGGGAGGACTGGGTTGGGAACAAAAGAGAGGGTTGAACAAAAGAGGTTGGTAGGAAAGTTTAGGAAAGAGAGGTCAAAGAGCGCAAGTCTTTCTCTCACTCTCTCTCTCTCTCTCTCTCTCTCTCTCTCTCTATTTGGTTCGGTACTACCGCGTCGTTTATGAGCGGAACGCGGAGCGCAAGTTGTGGAAGGTGGACGCGGAGTCACGCGAAGTTACTTATCCTCCTGCAGTAGAGGTCCCAACCAACGAGGAAAAAGCTCTAAACGGCGCTAAATCTCACGATAGAAAAATCATAACGATTTTAACGGAGTCGTCGTTGGGTTTTTGTGTCTTTTTTTTTCTTTTTTCTGTCGTTGTTGCTTCTTCCTTATTTTTTTTTTGTTTGTTTGTTTGTAAAAAAAGAAAAAATGGGAACGAAAATGAGATCAACGATTTCGATCCTATTCGTTTTCATTCAACGTCTGTTATACATTAGCGTTCTCTTCGAAGGGATCTCATTCGTTTACAGTCAAAATACCTACGCACGGCAGGGACAGGCTCGTGATCCGCCTATGATTAGGATACCTGATCAAGGAGTGCTCGCTGGCAAAGAGGTAAAATATTTTCTTCTACCTTTTATATATCTCTCTCGGGTTTTTCTTTTTTTTTCTTTCTTTCTTTCTTTCTTTTTCCTTATACGTTTCTTTTCGTTTCGTTTCTTTTTCTTTTTCGTTCGCCCTCCTCGATTCGCTCATCCCCCGCCACCTCCCCTCAAATCCCTACCCACCACCGTTTATCTTTCGATAGCAAGTAGACGAACGAGAGGATATCCCATTAAAACGAGATTTAGCGAAACATTTAAAACGCATACCGATCGTATAATATATATATATATATATATATATATATATCCACCCCCTCTCTCCCCTCCCCACTTATTCCTTCGAACGATCTAATTACAATGTACGCATCGCATTCCTTCGCAAAAGGATTATTACGTTTTTCTTAATTTCTCTTTCTATCGCATAAATACATACATACATACGTACATATACATATACATATACATATACATATACATATACATATACATATACATGTATATATATATATATATGTTTCCTTTCTTTTTTGCTTTCTTTTATTTTATTTTATTCTTTCGTTTTTTGCTTTCTGCTTTTTGCTTTTTGTTGTTCTTCTCTCCTTCGACTTTTCCTTTCCCTATCTTATATAAGGTGTATATATGTATATATATATGTATATATATATATATATATATATATATATATATATATATCTACGTAACTTATTCGTATCAGATAATATACGGATAATATATATCCTTGATGGATTTTAATGTTATATTATTAAATGTAGTGATAGTCGAAAGTTTTCAACGAGTTGATTTATTTAGAGAAAAAAAAAAAAAGAAAAAAAATACCCAAAAGAAGAAGAACAACAACAGCAAAAAGAAAAAGAAAAGAAAGCGAGGAAAGAAAACAACGCGCGTTTTTCATTCCATCGGCTTGGCTGACAAAACGCGCCAATCGTTCTCTTCGAATTTCGAATTTATTATTTGTATTTGAAAGTTAACCAAAAGTGCTTAGTTTTTAATACGTTTCATTATCCTCTCTCTCTCTCTCTCTCTCTCTCTCTCTCTCTCTCTTTCATGAATTCAAATTTACATTTAAATAGAGACACGTGCGAACCTTTTATGTTGTTTGGAAATTAATGAGATATACTCTCTCTTGCTCTCTCTCTCTCTCTCTCTCTCTCTCTCTCTCTCACTCTCTCTTTCTCTCTCTTTCTCTTTATCTTTCTCTTTATGAATAAACGAGGAATGTTTTCTTTATCAGGGGTAACAATTCATCCCTTTACCTCTAACTATGATCATTTATAAACGAACAAGCGTTCTTATTCAAAAGGTTACTCCTATATCTCTTCTTAATACATATTTTATACCGAGAAAGTCTACATCAAAACTTAACTAACGCGAATATACAAACGCGCGCGCGCGCGAGCACACACACGCACATTTATGTACATATGTACGCACTTATGTACGTACGTACGTGCGTGCGTACATGTATGCACAATTAGATTCCCCGTTTACAACGCGAGTTCCCTAAAACTTCGTAAAAGTATTGGGACGATTTTTTTTTTCTTTTTTGTATAACGCGGATACTCGTACAACGTAAAACGTATAAAAAACAAAAAAATTGCTGGAATTCCCTGCGTTCACTTCAGAAAAAAAAAAAAATACGAACATTCGACGACGATGGACACCTTTAAACGATTGCAAACGAATCGAATGCATGAACGAGAAGTAAATTAAATTAAGATCGGTAATCGTGTGGTGGGGAAGGGATATAATTAGAAAGAGAATCGTAAATTCCATACGACGAAACGAATGATCATAAGCTTAAAAATACGAACTACCATCTCGATTGTCCTATTTCTGATAGCAAAATAATTTTTCATACGATCGAGTATCAACGACTCCTACTTTCCTATTATACGTTATTTTTTTTCTTTTTTCTATCCGTCTATTAATACATCCTCCTCCTTAACGACCATTATTCTCCTAAGATGAACGCAAGACTCGCGCAACTATTTCTAATAAAAAATAAATAATAAGAAAAAAAAAATATATATATATATACACACATATAGCCTCGACGAAAATCGATACGATGAACATGTCGTATAAAGAAAAAAAAAGAAAAAAAAAAGAAAGGAAAAATATAATAAAAAAATATAATAAAAATATATAAAAAAAAATATAATAAAAAAATATAATAAAAAAAAAATATAATAAAAAAATTGCGTTTATTTTTATCGTCGAAGACAGTAAAGAAAGAGAGAGGGAGATAAAATAAAGAATAATTATAATTGAAAGATTTGATGTCGACCTTTTAGGTGATCATCGGTAGGGGTCAAAAGGTGACACAGTATCTCGGTATTCCGTATGCCCAACCACCGATCGGACAATTACGTTTTTCTATACCGGTGACGGATCCTTTACCATCTTGGAAGGGAATTAGAAACGCTAGCCAATATGGGCCGTCCTGTCAGCAGGTATCAAATCGTTTGAAACTACACGAGAAGCTTTATGCACGATTACTACCAACACCTGACCAGCCTGATCCGGGTATGAGCGAGGATTGTCTCTTTCTAAACATTTTCGTACCTGACGGTGAGTTTTAATCATAGCCACAACGGGTTATAGTAAACGTACTTTGAAAAAGTAAACTAATTAATCAATTAATTAAATGAGCGGAAATAAAAAAATTTCCAGAGACCGATCGACCGTCCCACACTCTGGCGTGTGTCACTCGACGAATTGTAATGTTATCATCGGGAGGACACAAATTTTTTTTTCCCGATATCGAATTTAAATCGTAGAGAAATACGAATAATAATCGTATTCATTGTGAAACTTCATCTATCATCTTTGATAGTTATAATAAAAATCGATAATACGTGCATACACGTCGAGTGTCACACGACATATATATATATATATCATAAAAACATATATATATATCATAAAAATATCCTCGAAATCAAAATGCAAATCGACCTTCACACCAACCACCACCCCTATGATTTTACGAAACAAAAATATCGTATCGTTCTAACGTGGACCATCATTAATTAATTAATTAATTATTCCGATATATACATACATATATATATATATATATATAAATAAATAAATAAAAATATAGAAAGAAAAGGAAAAAATTCCAGGATTCGTGTGTTGGCCCGTCGAGCATGATTAAATCGTTCTTAGAATTATTACGCATCGGAGAACGAAATACATTAACTAACGTTAACGTAAACGTGTCTTAAAACATAGTATATCATATTTAATAATTAATGATGCATAAAAACGAAAGAGAGTCAAAGAGAGAGAGAGAGAGAGAGAAGAAAAAAAAGTATGACCAGAATCAAAAGTATGATTAAAATGGCGCACGACATAAACTATACTGTCGTCGAACAAGACGAAGTAATCGGTATATCAAATTTTGAACAATTCTGATATTAAAAAAGAATTATCAAGTAGAACAACAACAAAAAAAAAAAAAACCACGAAAACAACGACGACGA
>OU426998.1:2960463-2967963 GCA_911387935.1 Dolichovespula saxonica | reverse complement strand
TCGATCGACTCTCGTATCTGATCCTGAAAAACAGATCGAACTGATTCGGTGTATAATTAATGACCATAGAAACTATTCGATGTTAAGTACCTATGAGGGGGGGGGGGGAAAGGTATTAAAAAAGAAAAAAAAGAAAAGAAGATTAAAAGAAAATAATAATAATAATAATGATGATGATGATGATGATGATGATAATGATAAAATAAAATAATAAAGAAATAAAGTGAAAGAAAAAAGAAATTAATGATAAATTAATGATAAAATAAAATAAAATAAAATAAAATAAAATAAAATAAAAAAGAAAACATACCTATTTGATACCGCAGGTATTGGTGGTAACGGTGGCATATCGTTTGAACATTCTCGGATTCTTCACAACGACGGACGGCGAGGCACCAGGCAATTACGGTATGTTCGATCAAATAGCGGCATTGGATTGGATACAGAAGAATATCGAACGTTTCGAGGGTACACCGAGTAACGTTATAATATACGGTCACAGTTCGGGCGCGATATGCGTTGGGTTACACATGATGAGTCCGCTTAGCAAAGGAAAATTTACAAAGGCCATAGCCATGAGCGGTGACGCGATTGGATCGGTGGGTTCCCCTAAAGCCGAGCTACCTGTCGTAGACACTATAGCCGATAGATTTGGTTGTTACCGTTATCCTACAACGAAATTGATGGAGTGTTTACGTCGCGTTAGCGCATCGGTTTTGGTCAAATTGTCGTCGGACATAGAAACCTGGGGACCGATCGTCGATGCCGAGACAAATAACGGTACCGAACCATTTTTACCGGAACACCCAAGGGACATATTGAACGGTGGTAACTTCAATGCGGTACCATTGATCGCTGGTTACACGAAGAACGAACAATCGTTGGCTTATTTGGAGTCTATGACGTCCGACAACGACGACGAGGAATCGACAGACGGTACTCTGTCCGAGGAAAAATTCGAGAATATGATAATCGAAGAAACTAACTCGTTAATTAACAGTATGACGTATAACGCGGAGGACAACGGTACGTGCGAAATGAAACCGGACATGTTGTCCGACGCTATTATATTTTATTACAAACCATATCCGCGGAACGACGACAAGGCCGTTCTAAGGGACAAATATCTCGATCTACAAACCGACAAAAATTTTGCATCTGGCTTGACCTTACTTGCCGGCGAATTATCGAAACTAAAGACGTCCTCCTACGTTTACAGATTCGATTATCGTCCGAAAACTGAACGTATGATACGCGACGTACCAGAATGGGCCGGTATACCGCACATGTTCGATCTACCGTTCGTATGGGGTTTGCCATTATTAACAACTACGATCCAATGGAACCCGGCCGACAAAAAGATGTCCGAAGTGATGATGATGATGCTAGCCAATTTCGTTAAGACCTCTAATCCTTCATTGAACAACGTCAAATGGAATCCGTATACCGTCAACGAGCCCGGTATATTAATTATCGATAGAAACGTCGACATGAACGAGCCTAACGTAATCGATTACAGGGCGTTCGCATTTTGGAACGAATATTATCCGAGGTTATTAGAGGAGGCAACTAATAATTGTTGCAACGTCACGACCTCGTCCTCGAACAGATCGAAACTCTCCATTGAAGTTTTCCTCGTCGCAATGACGATAACGATATTGCGATATACGAATTATCTCGTTCGTTAATTAAATAATATCCCACTCTAGAGAGTTATAACCTTGTGAATTTTTCTTTTTCCTCTTTCTTTTTTTTTTTTTTTTTTGTTCCTTTCATTTTCTTCTCGACGGTAATGAGAAACGCACGAACGAGAGGGGGGCGGCGGGCGGGGGTGGACGAGCGACAGATACGGTTTCTCTTTGCTTTTTGCAATTTTCAACGGTGACTTTCCGATTTAACACCCTCGTAGACTTACCTGAAAAATAATATTTAATAATAGCGACATCGTTTTTCGATACATCGAGATATTTTTGACACGCCCAATAAAGATACCGTGTGTGTTGTGTGTTTTTTTTTCCTTTTTCTTGCTTCTTTTTTTTTTTTTTATCGTCTCTTTCTTCGTCCTCCAATTAAACGGATTTTAACCAGTTCTCTATGGATTATCCTTTTATAATTCCATTGTCGATCGATAATTGTTCGCCGACTAAATAATTTCTATTCCGTCCATATTGCGTATTAACAATTAATGTACTTATCTTAACGACGATCCGTTTAACGCGTTTATGTACATACATTTATGTACGTTATTATATTACGTAGAACGTCCATTTCTAATGCTTATTGTCTAACAAAAACAACGGAAGTGCCTTCTGAGAATTAGCAAGAGAGAGAAGATAAAACAAATATAATATGTATATCGAACGATGTAAAGCGGTTTTTAACCGATTAGATTTAGTATTTAAGGGACGTTAATATTAAATAACACGTTTAGATTGACGTAATAGATATAAGAGAAAGAATAAAGATACTATGAGAAAATTGATGGGGCCGGCAACGCGTTTTACGCGCGGACAAAAATTTCATCCGATTCGAATGTATAAAAAGAGAAAAAAGAAAGAAAGAAAGAAAGAAAGAAAGAAAGAAAAGAAAAGAAAAGAAAAGAAAAGAAAAGGAAAAAGAAAATATTACTTTCCCTTAATTCATTTCTAATAACCAAATATAATCTTATTTTTTTTTGTTTTCAGTTTCATAGGATGCGTCTTTTTTTAGTAAGCCTCCCTTAGAAGATATATATATATATATAAATATATATATAAATATATATATAAATATATAAATATATTTAAAAGACAAATTATGAAGAAAGGAAAAGAAACAAAAAAAGAACAGAAAATCAACATATATATATGCACATATACACATACATACGATGATTTTTTTAGACGTAATAATATTAATAATAATAATAATAATAAAAATAAAAATAATAATAATAATAATAATAATAATAATAATAATAATAATAATAATAATAATATTAATAATAATAATAATATTAATAATAATAATATTTATAATAATAATAATAATAATAATAATAATAATAATAATAATAATAATAATAATAATAATAATAATAATAATAATAATAATAATTACGAAGGAACAGAGAAATAATTAAAAAAGAAAAAAAAACGAAAAGGCTTCCGGCGAAGGGCTAAATAAAAAAAGAAAAAGAAGAAGAGAGAGAAAAGAAAAGAAAAAAAAAAATTAACGATCAAAAACGTCCGACGAAAATATTATTGGTGTTTCTCTGTAATTATTATTGATATTAAAAATCGGAGACCCGTAGAGAGAGAGAGACGATTCTCGGACGTATCTAAATAATGCGAGCTCCTCTCTTTTGTATAACACTCACTGAGATATTGTTTCCTTTTTCTTTTTTTTTTTTTATTTATCTGCTTTAATACGGAGAGATATAGAAAAAACATATATTGTTTTGAGAAACAAACGACGGATTATTAACTTATGAATATTTTGATGCTTTCGCAATAATAATTAATAATTAATGTAATTAATAATTAATAATAATAATAATAATAATAATAAT
Organism: Dolichovespula saxonica; assembly: GCA_911387935.1. Classification (NCBI taxonomy): domain Eukaryota; kingdom Metazoa; phylum Arthropoda; class Insecta; order Hymenoptera; family Vespidae; genus Dolichovespula; species Dolichovespula saxonica. The sequence continues at coordinate 2,964,413 of OU426998.1, read as the reverse complement.
AATAATAATAATAATAATAATAATAATAATAATAATAATAATAATAATAATAATAATAATAATAATAATAATAATAATAATAATAATAATAATAATAATTGTAATAAGATCATCATCATCATGTGTATCGGCTATGTATAATTATATTATATAAGAGAGAGATGCGCGACGAGCGTTGCGATGCATTGGGGGCTGTGGCCAGCGCACGCGCACATCTAAACATCTTTCTTTCAATCTTTCAATCTTTCAATCTTCCATCATTTTCATTCTTTCTTTCTCCTTCTCTTTCTTACGATTACTCTAACTCTTTCATCTTTCCCTCTCCATATTTTTTCCCCTGTTCTTTTGTTCTTCATTTCTTTTCTTTTTGTTTTTCAACCACTTTCCGTTTTTCTCTCTTTCCTTCATCCCTTTCTTTCTAATCTATCTATCTATCTATATCTTTCTTTCTTTTTCTTTCTTTCTTTCCTGTTTATTCACCTAATATATATATATATATATATATATGTATAATATTAATTAATTGTTTTTTTGTTATTTTTTTTTTTTTATTTATTATATTTTTTTTTGTTTAATTATTATTATTTTAATCATTTAATTAATTATTTAATTATTCATTTAATCATTCATTTATTTATTTATTTTCTTTGAATGCAAAACTCCTACAATGATAATAACCAATAATACCACGGGGCTCTCTCGTACTATTTTGTGCGCTATTGTTGCGCGTGCAAGCACACGAGCCAACCCGGGATCCAACATATATACAATATTTCCCGTTGGTTTGTCTCTCTCACGCTTCTTCATTCTTTCTTTCTCTCTCTCTCTCTCTCTCTCTCTCTCTCTCTTTCTTTCTCTTTCTCTCAATCTTTCTTTCATTCCTCTCTCACTCCAACTATCTCTCTCTCTCTCTCTCTCTTTCTCTCAATCTTTCTTTCATTCTTCTCCCACTCTATCTATCTCTCTCTCCTCTCTTTCTCTCTCTCTCTCTCTCTCGCTCTCTCTCGCTCTCTCTCTCTCTCTCTCTTTCTTTCCCATTTTTCGCACAAACACATACACACGATGCACTCTCTCTCTCTCTCACTCTCTCTCACGCACACATTCATGTTTCGTACCCTCTTCCTCCTTGCATTCCTCTCCTTTCTCCCCAAAGTGCCTTTCCCCTTCTTCCACGTTCAGCGTCTTTGTCCTTTTCTTGTTTTACAATCACCGAAAATCATGATATATCCTTTCTTCTTTTTCCTTGTTTTTGTGGGTTTTTTTTTCCTTTCTTTTTCATTATTTAGTCTCTCTGCTATATTATATTTTACCATTATTTATATATATATATATATATATATAGGTATATATATATATATATCAGCCCCCTCTCTTCTTCTTGACACAATAGTTGCTTTATTGTTATAACCGCCAGTTCCTGTTTCATCTTCCACTGGGTATATTTTTCAATGCAGAAGAAATATGGACACTGCCATATAAAAATCTTACAGAAGTAGGCACAGCGATTTCTTCTTTTGCTTCATCTTCTTTTCCGGTGACTTTTTATTGATTTGTCGAACTAGATCGTAGAATATCTGTAACGATAACAACAATAATAATTATTAATACGACGAAAACGACTAAAACGACGACGACGAAAGATGATGACGACGACGAAGACGACGACGATGGTGTAATTATATTGTTTGTAATCTTATTGCACGGGAAAATAAATAAAAACAAAAACAAAAAAAAAAAATATATATATATATAGTTCGTAGATATACGTGTGGTGCACGTTCAAGTTCTAATATCTCCTAAGTTCACTCTTCTTCCTTTTGACGAACTAAATATAATGTTACTACTTTCTGAAAGACTTTTAGTAAAAAGAAAAAAAAAAAAAAAAAAAAGAAAAAGAAAGAAAAAAATTAGGAGACCTTAAAACTTGAATGCAATTGTAATATAGTTGATATTACAATATTTTTCTCTCACTTTTTAGTTTCGTTTCCTTCTGTGCGACAGGAAAAATTTAAAAAAAGAAAAAAAAAAAAAAAAAGAAAATATACCGAAAGGGGGGGGGTGGGCGGGGAGGTAGATGAAACTTACATCGTTCACATTAATCTTGGCTTTGGCAGAGGTCTCCATGAACGCACAATTAAATTGCCGGGCTAGGTTGACGCCCTGGTCCTTGCCAACTACTCTTTCATCCTCCAAATCACATTTATTACCGACAAGCACCATTGGCACATCATCCGTGTCCTTTACTCGCAGAATCTGTTCTCTGAGATCTTGTAAATCGTTGAATGTCGACTGTGCCGTTATCGAATACACAAGAACGAATCCTTGTCCGTTTTTCATATATAAATCCCTCATCGCTGTAAATTGTTCCTAAGGGGCAAATAAAAGCGCATATTATAGCGCCTAATATTACGTTGCAGTTTATATATTTCAATGAAAGAAGTATTATGCATCGGAATTAATATGGACATTATATGCGTGCGTGCGTGCGTGCGTACGTGCGCGTACGTGTAATAAAAATGAGATACATAAGAGAAAACCGGTTGTTTTATAATGAAAAGAGAATATAAAAGAAAATAATAAAACATTATATATATATATATATATATACATATATACATACATATATATATATATATATATATATATATATATATATATATATATATATATAGACACACACACACAATACACAATGTAAAACAAAAGCTAAGTATATATGAATCCTTACCGTTCCAGCAGTGTCTAGTATTTCTAACATACATTGTTGACCGTCGACCTCGACTTGCTTACGGTAGCTATCCTCGATAGTAGGATCGTACTTTTCAACAAAAATTCCTTGAACAAATTGGACAGTGAGGGCGGACTTGCCTACACCTCCACTGCCCAATACTACTATTTTATATTCACGCATTTCCTTGCTCTAACTATGTATCTGTGCACGTTGTCACAGCCAAGTGATCGCCGAATCCGCCACGTTTTCTCTCTTTCTATATATAGTAATATGGCGAAGATGTTCTGAAACAAAATAATTCAACTTATATACATATATGCATATTTTTATATATATATATATATATATATAGATATATAGATATAGATATTTTTTTTCTTTTGTTATTTCTTTTAGCCATGAATTTCGTTAATTTTTCATTCGATCCTTTTATCGATCGCCCTTAATTTATATCTCAAGATACGAATATTCGCAATCTAAATAAAAACAAAAAAAAATAAAGAAATAGAAAAGAGAAAGTGAAAAAGGAGAAAAAAAAAAAGCTCTACCATTACTATTTTATTTTTATACTATTTCTATTGTTAGACTGTTGCGCATAATTTGATCGATACGTTGTTCACTGTGACAATGCGCGTGTATATACGTGTGTATGCGCGCGCGCGTCCCCGAGCGTGCGCAAACGTATATAATGCGTAAGTGTTAAATACAGGGTGGGCCAAACGTTTCTGGCTGACTTTAATGGCCTGATGATCACTCCTTTTCGAGACTTTTTTAGGTTAGCCTTTAATTTGTTATTTCTTTTTTTTGCCTTTATCAGATATTGTAACCAGCTACAAGGTTAAGAAACGTTTTACGATCTAATAAAAAGGAGTGGAAAAAGATAGGAAAAACTAACCTAAAAAAAAGTCTCGACGAAATAAAAAAAAAAAAAAAATTGATTTTTCGTTATCAACCGAAAAAACTTTGATTCCAACCTCTTAGCTACCGATATATCCTTGTTCGAAAAAATTAACGATAAAAAATATTTCACCGTAGAGATCGAGAGACGGATTATAACAAACAAATTCGATAAAAATGAAAGACGTTCCACGTTCACAGATTTTTTCAACGGCGATTAAAAATAAGCGCGCATGCACGGGCGCCGTCCTTTAAGAATGATAAAGAGCACTATATACAGAAGCCTTTCCTCCTCTCGTTAAAAGCGGCCTGACTGTTTCAT
>OU426998.1:2927963-2955463 GCA_911387935.1 Dolichovespula saxonica | reverse complement strand
CTTTCCTCTACCTATCTATCTTCCTCTTTTGACTCTAGAGGCCCCCGTACCTCTCGTCGCTCTTTTCCTCTTCTTCTATGTCCGTTTCTCTCACTCTCTTTCCTTTCCTTTCTCTCTTTCCTTCTTTCCTTCTTTCTTTCCTTTATCCTCTCTATCTCCTCGTTCTTCTTATCACCCTCTTTCTCCCCCAGGGCGCCTTCTTTCTCTCCGCCGCGACAGCAGACTCTCACTCGGTGGTGTTGGTGGTGGTACTCTATCCCGATTTACTCTATGGGATATATCGCAGCGGGCGCGCGCGCGCGCGCGCGCGAGCGAGCGAGCGGGCGAGCGAGCGAGCGAGAAGAGATTAGTTGTTTTCTGGCTCGCCGTTCGATTCCACGGCGCACGACGGTTGCAGGGTCATCGAGGGTCGTCGCGGTACGGTCGGTAACTGAGAGAAAGAGAGAGAGAGAGAGATAGAGCGAAAAGCGAAAGAGGGCGGGTACGGGGTGATGGTGGTGGTATGGGGGGGGGAGAGAGAGCAAAATCGAAAGGATGGGAGGGAAGAAAAAATCGAGAGAGAGAGAGAGACCGAGCGAGCCGAGTTGAGCCGAGCGAGCTGATCGAGCGAGCGAGTTAGAGCGAAGGAAGACCGAAGGTGTCAGGGGGCGCGTGAAACTCGCGAAAAGCTTGCGATGGTAGTAGTAGTAGTAGTAGTAGCAGTGGGGGTGTGGAGGGGGTGGAGGAGGATGATGATCCACCTTTAGCGGCGGCGGTGGCGATGGTGGTGGTGGTGATGATGGTGGTGGCGGCGACGACTGAGGCGGCGGCTATTATATTACCATTAATTTTTCTTCTCTCTTTCTATTTCTCTTTCTATCTTTCTTCCTTTCTCTTATTCACTTTTACTACTGTCACGTTTATTATCCCTAGGCTCTTTTCCGTCTTCCCTTTTTCCACGCTCCGCCTTCTTCTTGCCTGCCCACCACCGCGCCGTCCTCGTCGTGCTCCACCTTGTCCTCGTCAGAACCGAGAAAACTCAACGAACGGGGACACACACGCACGGCACCGCACGCACTACTGGTAGAACGCACCTACACCCACCCACACGCAAGCACAAAACAACACACGCGCACTACGAACTGGAAGTCTTCTATCTGTCTGTCCGTCCGTCCATCCGTCCGCCGTCCGTCCGTCCGTCCGTCCGTCCGTCCGTCCGTCTGCTGTCTCTCTCTCTCTCTCTCTCTGCTCTCTCTCTCGGTGGACTTAAGGTCTTCCTTCCTTCCTTTTTACGTTCTCTTATTATTGTTGTTGTAATCGTTATTATTAATTTCTTCTTCTTCTTCTTCTTCCTCCTCTTCCTCCTTCTCTTATTATATCTCTTTTTGTTCCTTCTCGTTTCTCTTCCCCTTCGTTTCTATCTTTCTTCCCTTTTCGTTTGTTTCTTCGATTGATTCCGAATATCGTACAACGGAGAGAGAGAGTTTCTCGAGGCTTTTTACACGTTTTTCTTCTTCGGAAAATAGAGTACACCGAGAGCAGAGCCCGAGCAGAGAGGCAGGGCGACAGCAGCGCGCACGATTCTACCGTTATCTAGGGCGATGTCTCTCTGCTCCTCGCTGCTACGGCCCTCTGTCTATGCGACAGACGCGATCGTCCTGCCGTCATCCATCGTTTCTCGCGACGACGCAATCGATGAACTTCTTCCTCCTCCTCCTCCGCCACCACCTCCCTTACCGATCCGCAATCCCACTATTGGAGCTCATATACCTCGTTCTAGGGAATTTTTTTTTCCCCTTCTCTTACGCCCCTCTTCTAATTCTACCACCTCTTCTTACTCTTACGCTTCTTTCTCCTTCCCGCGACACTTTTTCTCTTAGAATAATTTACCCAAGTAGACAGTTATAAACGTCCGATTCGAAATTATTCCTTTATTATTTTCGTAATAACGTAATAAACGATATTGCGTCGTCGCGTTATTTCAACCTTATCGCAACAATGTTGCTACCACGTAAATATCAATAAACGACGTAGCCAACTTCAAATCGTTCCACGCCTCTCGCGTTTCTACGAGGGTAGGGGGAGGGGCGGAGGGGCGGAGGGGGCGGGGAACAATTTTTAATTAGTTCCGAGGTATCGTTCGTAGATGGCGATTACGTATAAATTTTATCGACTCGTCCCGAAGCGACATCTGTCGCGACGTATAACCCTAACAATTTTCAAATATTTTTTTTTTTTTTTTTTTCGTTTGTCGTTCGTTCGTAAAATCTAATTTGACTTTCGTTCGTTTACAAAAATTCAACTCGTATCGATAAACGACGTTTTTTTGGAGAACATTAAGTAACTAATCGTGCATGATTTGCACGGAATTGACGAAGATTATATGTTAAAAAAATTAAAAAAAAATAATAATAAAAAAAAAAAATACAATCGAAAACACCAAATAGCATGTGTTTTCATTCGTAAGCTGTGAATTTGTCAAATTGCCATTTCGTGGGTGATGCGTGCGCATGTATATACATATATATAGACGTACTCGTTTCAGATAATCGCAATATTGATTATTCAGATTGCGTTCCATTGTTGCATTAAGTGGAAATATCTTTGACCGTTCCTTCGATATCACGTTAGTTAAAGAAATTAATAAATATTAACCATGATTGACTTCTTTTTAGCTGACATTTATGTATTTTATCCATGCACAGAATATAAAAAGAAAAAGAAAAGAAAGAGACGAATCGATTGAATTTTGTTTTTTTAACTTTGTATGCGCATGTAACACTGTTACCAATGGCTCTTAACATATTATAGCAAACCCTACCAAGAATATATTTCCTGTAACTCAAGCGCCTACAGAATTCCAACGAATTAATCTCTAACCGCGATAATACGAAATTTGTCAAAAGGAAATTTTATAAATTCTTTCGAAATCTTTTAGAAATATATTAACGTTAATTTCTCCGTGATATCGTTATTTCTCAAAAATATTATTGAATAAAATAATTTCCATTGTTAATGATTCTTATTATACAATAATTATATTTATACAAAAATGATTTAACGATCACAATAAATATTTGTTGCGTTAAATAATAGACCATTTTAAATAATATATATATATATATATATGCATGCTTACATACAGAAAATCATTGTATCGTTAAATCGAAAGAAAAATTAGCATATTGTTTAACGTCAGTAATTTTCGTAGCAATCAAAGGTTAGTTATGAGTTTACAAAAAAATAAAAAAATAAAAAAGGTCTCAAATACAAAGTCCTAAACATTTTGCATCTTAAACAATTTTAAATATTTTTAAACGATTAAGTTTGTTATCGATATTAAACATAATCTATTACATCTAATTAACATCTATTATTACACGATGGAAAATAAATGTAATATTTAAGGTTATTGCATATATCTCTATTGTAAATAATCGATAAAATTATTTTGAAATATGACGATGCAAGATACAATTAAAATAAGTATTTTCATTTATGCAGGTTAATAAACAGAATGGATATTCGGGAAGATCGGAATATATCAGAATATCATCGAAAAAGAACATTAAAATGTGGCGATCAAGCAGAAATACTTCGGTCTCATCAAAGGGATACAGATTTTATTTCACAATTGCAGGAAAAGCTTTCCAACTTATCACACGACTTTAAAAATTATAGAAATTTATCTCGATATATAATTTCTGATATCCCAGCTAGATTATTATATTTTGTTTTCACGTCTGGAATGGGCAATCAAACATTGGGCGAAGAATATACCGGGATCGTACAAGCTAATATTAAAAATTATAGCGTTCCATCTTTGAATGTATATATTCTTTTATAAGATATGAATTGGTTTTTATCAAACAAGATTTATTTAAGTAAGATGTTCAATCATGTACCTTTCTTTCTTATTTAGGCAAGGATTATCAGTATGATACTTGAATATTTTGGGGAAAGAACATTATTGAAAGGATTGGGTGTATTACAAAGATACGTTAATGATCCTCGTAATCAATTAACAGAGCAGTCGGTTAAATTGTTTAATTTGATTTTAACAAAATTACAGTCAATAATACCTCTACTTGTACTAATTCATAAAGGTTTCTTTTATATCTCTGGTAGATATTACAGTTTAGGTAAAAGATTAACTAAAATAGATTATGCGAAGGTAAATCTTCTTCTTTTCTTTTTTTTTTTCAAAGTATATTATATTACTATAATTGTTAAATATGAACGAATAACTATTTAATATATTTTGATAACTTATTAATTTCTAAGGTTTATGGTAGTTCATCAGTGGATAAAGTTAGCTGGGGTTTAAGGCTGCTTGGTATTATAACTTTAATGCAAACCGTATTAAGAATATGGCAAAATGAATCGCAGCAGAAGAATAACGAAGAACTTATAAAACTGGCGGAAACAGATGTTCATAAGAACTGTCAATTGTGTACCGAAGCAATATCAACAACTGCAACTCCCTGTGGTCACACATTTTGTTGGCCTTGCATTAGTAATTGGTTGCGTAATAAACCACAATGTCCCTTTTGTAGAGAAAATGTTCCACCCCAAAGAATAGTATATTTAATGAATCTATAATACAATATATAAATTATATAAATTTTTATAAAATGTTTTGTTATAAAAGTCGAATTTTTGATTTTTGATTATAAATAAATGACATTAAAACAATCGTTTTTTGCTGTTTTTTTTTTTTTTTTTTTTTTTAATGATAAAGCTGTATTGTGCGGTATACTGAATATTAGTAAAACTCGTTAAAATGAGCAGAGAACTAGATTTATATAATTATTCCAAATATATCTACAAATTCATTGAACAAAGAAGAATCATTGTCTATTCATATATATATGTATATGTATATATATATATATATGCTGTAAATACATAAAAAAATATTAACTTTTATTTGTATTACGTGTATACACACCGTACTTCATATAACAATACAATGTCCACATAAACAATAATATACAAATATCTTATTTGATTTTTCTTTAATAATTTGAAAAATTTTCTGAGTAAAAGAAAGAAGTCAATAATGAAAAACTGATGATTCGCGGAAGATGATTAATGACATATTAGTCACAAAGATGTATGTTGAACATCAAAGGATTCCTACTTTCTCTGCAAAATTGCCGATTATTTGACCTAAACCTCCTGGTTCAGAATTATCTTTCATACGGAATCCAGTATGTTTATAAGCACTATAAAATATTGTTCTTAAACACTGCAGTCTATCTTTGCGAGTTCTAAAAAATATAATTCACACATTATATATTAGTTATATTATACATGAACAGATTCGGGCGTACATACCTATACATTTTCAATGAGTAAACGATTACATAGAAATGTTTTTTTCTTTCTTTTTTTTTCTTTTCTTTTTTTTTTTCTTTTCTTTTTTTTTCTTTTTTCTTTTTTTTTTTTTTTGGAAAACTTACTGTACTGGTGACGACGAGCATGCTTCATCTTCTATTATAGTTGTACTAGATTCTTGTGAAGTATGTCCAAAAGTTTCACATAAATTTCTGCAAGCCAAGTTAGAGGAAGTTAATGCATCCGCAATAGGTGCGTTGGCTGTTGTCGAACCACGCAAACTTCCAGTTCCAGATATCATTTGCCATGAACCACCAGAAGAAGACGATTCATTTCGTTGTCGAAGACGGCCTGGTACAGGTACAGCAACTGGGGATGTTCTGTTAGGTGGAAGAGGGGATCGAGATCCGTGTGCTTCTTTGTTTGGAGAATGGTAAAATGCAAATTGTACAACATTTCTGTAAAACAAAGATATTAATTTGTTATTTATACGTTAATTAATTATGATATTAAAAAGGTAGTAAGGTCGGTTATCATATTTAGGAAATTATAATATTTAAAAAAAATCTAATATACCCATTACTATGATAATCTTCCTGACTGTTGTCTCCAGAGGCACATTGAAACACAGATGGTGGATTATTATCCTGACTATCCCTGCTATTCTGACTAACAGAACTACACCAACTATTCAGACTTAAGTTGGAACTGACTGAACTGAGAGTTACGATAGATTCATTATCAAACATAACATTATCCAACTGTGAATCGCTGTCATTACGTAAAACAGGATGCTTGGAACGATTATGGCGATTGATACTAAAATCTTCATCGTGAATATATTTCAGAAAAAAGAAACAGAAAAAAAAGATTTCTTCTCCTTTACTTAATCTATCTTGTAAATCATGCCCAAAAAGCATCCAATCATATGCTATCGTATAATAAAGAATTTGGTACGCATCCAATGATGTATGTATAGCACCATCGGCCCATAAACTAATTCTCAATAATGAGATATACAAAGGAGTTCTATCCCAGCCTGTAATAAAAGCATAGCTTTAATATAGCATATATATTACAGGCAAAGTTATGAGAGATAGAATATTAAAGATTTATTTATTACCTGAAATACAATGTATCAGCATTCCGCTACTACTATCGCTCAAATACCTCAAAATAAGTTTTAAATAATTTTGAGTTAATTTTATAAGATCCCAAACTTGATATTGTTCCCAATTTATTCGAAACTGACAAGAAATTGAATCTTCAGGTATACCAATTTGTGCATCCACGTAAGTCTGAGACCAATCAAACACTAAACCCTTGGCGCAATAATCATTCTCTCGAAATTCTTTGAAGAACTCACACCCAGGATATGGCAAGGAAATAAGAGCGAAATCAGCATACCTCTTCTCTTTGTCTACCTTCTCTGAAGAAGTCACGCTGAGTACCGAACAAAAGAGCTCTGTTTAAGGGCCTCTAAAAGAGGGCTCACAAGGTAAAACAGATTATACATGCTATGCTAACTATTATGAAACTTTACAGTGTCTGTGGAAAAGGATCATTAATAAAGAAAAATGTTAAATAACTTATTTCCATGGATCAAATATAAACGCTTAATAACAATTTCAACACTCTCTCCTATATCGGAAAATGTGGTCATAATTTTTTATATATTAAACAGATTATATACCATTACTGTATAGAAACCAAATTATGCATAAATAAATGTGCACTGTACTCCTAAATATTATTTTTTCTTTTTCTTTTTTTTTTTTTTTTTTAATTTAATTTAATTATAGAAAAGAATGCACATACTTAACAAATTGTAAAGTTTCCAAAACGAGCCTCTCATTGTATCAAATTTTATATCACAAGGAATTGCATGCAGATTAAAAAAATTATATTTTAATTTAAATCTTAGGCTTACTTCATTCCAAATTTGACTTTCTTCTTTTCTACCATTAAATCGATGATGGTTCCTACATTAAGAGTCTTCAAGAGTTTTATGTCTTGGTGTCTAACTTTGTCAAACAGCTGCCAATCGCTAAGCCTTGAGTCTCCCCCACATGCTTCATCTACTTGCTGTTGGACAGAAACTACACCTTCGTTACTTGCAAACAAATAGTCTAATCCCGATCTACCATAAATTTCAGGTCCACCAGATAATGTTGCTGATCTGCATACATGTCTACCCTTGTAAAGTATTACAGGCAGTGGAAATCTTGAACGACATCTAGCAAATCTAGCGCTTTTTATTAATTCCTTTAGTTTAATAGGATCATACATGCTTTCATATATAGTTTCTGTTGTGCGTGGCAGTGGTGGTGGTGTATCGCATGTAGTGGGATTTCTGGACTTTTCATATTCTAATATAATAAGATGACTTGGATAATGTGCACTTAGATCACCTCCACTGTTATTTATTATCGAATGAGTATAATCTAAATCGCTAAGAAGCAGGCATCGTTGCATAATGGCTTGACTCTGAAAATAAAAATTGCTCGAGTTTGTAAAAAAGTTATAAACAAATATTTTAAAAATATGAGATAGAAATATATATATATATATAATATATAATAATACACGTAATAAATAATTACTTCGCTATCCGCATCCTTAGCCTTATAAGTATTCTTAGAGAAGTAGATAACTAATTGCTGTAGATCTTGTGTGGTGATATCAGTCATGGTTAACTGACTTTCAATGTATGTATCTAAAACTTAACAAGTAACCAAGTTTTGGAAGAATTTATATTCTCAACAGCTTTAAATTTATGCACACTATGCATTAAGTACTTCCAGTGTTTTGTATAAAGAAATAATTGCACTATTGCATTTTTTGTATATGACATGTAATAATACAGATTAAAAATTCTCTTACTCTTCCGATCACAAAATATATGTGCTTTTTGTTACTTATGCATTAAACTTAATAGTTCTTGATATCATATTCCTAGTTGCTAAATGGACAATTTCATACTTAATATATATCAAATGCGCAGGAATATATTATACAAATACCTAAATATTTGTAAACAATGTACTTTTATAAATTAATCATTTGGAGATAATACTAATCCGTACGCAATAATATAACGATACATATTAGTTCCAGTCTTCACATTTTCTATGCGTATAATGTTGAAGAAGGCCTGACGTTTATTTGCTGTGTATTCACATTTAATCTTTATCGGCATATAAATTATATTTCCAATAAATATTATTAAAGTAAAAAATTATTGATTTTCAAAATAATTATCATTATTCTATAGAATTAAATGCATAGACTTTAAACTTTATGTAATAATATTATGTAAATATATTATTAGAGTAGACGAGATATATCGTACTATATTATTATATATAGATCAACTTATTATTATTAATATACTTATTACTTATATTAATAATAAATAAGAGACGAACCTTCTTCTAATTAATTGAACAGATGATCAGTTTGGTATACTTTCACATTTTTATATTAAGATAATTATAATATCTGTTTAAGGAGTATATAAATAATGTAACAATATTTTTACATAAGGTAAGCGTATAAAAATCTATAGACCGTAATAAATGTTTCTTGATGTGCTCACATTATTATATTCAAGCTTTCACTATTCCAAACTTAATGCTCATGAAAACTTTAGTGTTCGTATTATTTAAAAATTCTATGATAGACTATATTATCCATATAACAAAACGGGGCAACATAACCTTTTTTTAACATAGCAAATCCAATGTTCACATCTGCACTTGCATGCATTGCGAACTGTACGTACTAAAATAGTCATTGCCATTTATTGTTAACTAGCAAAGAGGATTATCAGATTTTCTATTAAAGTGCAATTTTTTCTTTTTTCATATCACTTAGAGCACGTTTTAAAAATGTGAACACACTATACATATGCACCCATGTCACATTTTACTTATACGTATGAACTTTAATTACCGACAGATCATTCCATTTGCCATATGTGTTAACTCGACAACTTTATATGTGTTAAAAAAAAAGAGAGAGAGAGAGATAGATAGAGAGAGAGAGAGAGAGAGAGAGAGAAAGAGAGAGAGAAAAGAGTATATTTTATTTTTACTTAATTGGACGAAACATTTTATTACAGGGCTAACGTAAGTATCGACTGAAAAAATCCGTTACTATTTATACTAAGGTAAAAGAGCGACCGAGTAAAAATAAGAAAAATAACTTTATATATATTTTCTAATAACAATAACGACGACAACAACAACGTACAATATTACTTTTCTCTTAATATATCATTTCAACAAGAAAATCTTTAACGTGCCAGTTATATTTCATAAAACTTCGAGACTAATCGTTCCAATTTTAAAATATCACTTCTCACAATGCTGATTCGTTCGAGGATCGTTCGCGAGCTCATTTTTAAATTGTACCTAGTACCAAAATGTTCGATGGCAAAGTACTTGTGCAGTGTTGCTTTTTCTTTCTTTCTTTTTCTTTTTTTTTTTTTTTTTTTTTTGATTTTTAGAACGTAAAAAACGAAATTTTTTCAATAAACGTATTACCTCTGTAATGAATATTTTAATTTTGGAGATATCACGATATGATATTAGTCACTGAACGAACGTATCTTCTCTACAAAATTATACATAAATGGAAACACTGTCGGATAAATGAACATTTTTGAAGGTCGTGAATATGTACAAAAAATAAAAAGTCAGTTGAACAATTCGAAATATAATAACAATCAACGAATAACGTTTTAACAAATATATTAATAGCAATAGGAATTTTTTATATGGTATAGTATCATATATATCTAATTTGTATGTAACATTATTATTTTTATATGGTATTTCTTTGGATGTATTATATTTATATCCTGAAACAAGTGAGACATTTAAATCGAAGATATACAATAAAAAAAATTTTAATTGATTATTTATAATTTGTACGATTTATATTATATATGTGTGTGTGTGTGTGTGTGTGTGTGTGTGTGTGTGTGTGTGTGTGTGTGTGTGTGTGGTGTGTATGTATATAAATAAGTTGAGATGTAAACATAGTATATATACATATAAGTAAATAAGAGTGAAATAGAAAATAATAAAGGTAGAATTATTGGTTATATTATCGTTTGTCAATAAATAGAAACAGGTTGACCGTTACACGTATGTACGGTAGATGCATAAAAATGATCCATCAAAAATGTAGACAAGGACTTTATCCGCATTCAAACATTAAGAGATTTGAGGTACAAGAGAACAAAGTATCATGGAACGTAGAATATCCTGAATATGAACCAATTAAATATACAGCACCTAGTTTAAAAAATAAACCTTGGGCAGATCCAGAAATTGGAACTGCCTCTTTCATACCAAAATGGAATGCAATAGATGGTACGAGCATTATTCCTAAGATACAAGACAATTATTATACTAGTTAGTTTCAAATGACAAGAACGTTTTTGCAGAAAAAAAAAAAGAAACTTTAACTTTTATTGGTTATGATAGATTAATGGTATATAATGAGCTGAAGAAATATATATATATATTTTTTTTTATATACATGTACATAGATCAGACTTTAAACGTCATCCATTTCAATCTATTTAATCTTTTATATAGGTAAAATAGATCGTAAAAGTTATATGGGAGAATATGTTATAAACAAAGACGGTTATCCTTTGAATCCTGTTGGTAGAACGGGTATTGTTGGAAGAGGTGTTTTAGGTCACTGGGGACCGAACCATGCGGCAGATCCAATCGTCACAAGATGGAAACGGGATAGCAATGATATGTTAGAAATAAATAAAACTACGAATAAACCTGTATTACAATTTGTAGCTATTCAGAGAAGAGATTGCAAAGAGTGGGCAATACCTGGAGGTATGGTAGATCCAGGCGAATTGATATCCGTTACGTTAAAAAGAGAATTTATGGAAGAAGCTATGAATTTATTAGAAAATGACTTTGCCAAACGCAAAGAGATGGAAGCAAATATGAATTTATTTTTTACAAACGGAACTGAAATTTATAAGGGTTACGTCGACGATCCCAGAAATACGGATAATGCTTGGATAGAAACTGTTGCTTTGAATTTTCATGACGAAGATAACAATACATTTGGACAATTACCATTAACGGCTGGAGATGATGCTTGTAATGTAAGATGGATGGATGTAGACGCAAAGCTAAATTTGTATGCTAGTCATTCAGAATTGATTAAAAAAACTGTTGAGAAACATGATGCACATTGGTAAAACGCAATAATAACTTCAAATTTTATATAAAAATATAAAATATTTTTCATGATAAATATAAAGAGAAATATTTTGGGGTATTATCCTTACTTTGCTGTGTAGAATCCTTTAATTTTAAATATATAAAAGTTAACGCATT
Organism: Dolichovespula saxonica; assembly: GCA_911387935.1. Classification (NCBI taxonomy): domain Eukaryota; kingdom Metazoa; phylum Arthropoda; class Insecta; order Hymenoptera; family Vespidae; genus Dolichovespula; species Dolichovespula saxonica. Next base: position 2,943,761 of record OU426998.1, on the reverse strand, counting down.
TATATATTTAATTATATCTAAGATAACAAAAAAATTGTTTACAATTTTTAAGATTTTATATATATATATATATATAAATAACATAATTATTTATAAAAAATACTCTTAACTTTATTTAGTCAAATAAACAAATTCTCTTCGTCCTTAAATATATATTATTACTTAATTTTTTTTTTTTTGTAAATTGAAGTTCTATGTTATTCTGTATATAACACAGCCATATTAGTATATTTTTAAATATTTACAGAAATGTTACACTTATCTTATTAAGATTATGTTATGTTATAAAAAAGCTTTGTATAAATTAAAAAATACTTTATGTAATCTAGGCAATACATAAAATACAAACATGTTTATGAACTGTTACATTGATGGTAAAAAAATAAAATGTTTATGAAATATGAAAGAGAATATCTAAAAGATCAATAGATAAAATATTTCTAACTTATTTTCATTTTAACATACATTTGTTTTCTTATAGGATTATACTGCGTTTTATCTAAATATTTTATACTGTAAGTAATTAACATTGTACTCTACACTCATCTAAACTAATTGTAACTGGAACTATATTCGGTTCTGTTAATCCTAAATAATCTAAAAATATTTCTGTGGGATTTTTAACTTTGTCTATACTTTGGCATTTAAATGAGCTTGTATTACATTCAGCACGCGATTGGTTATTATATGTATTAGTATAATTTATTAGTTTTGAAAGTAGCTTCTTAGAAGATTTTTCACGATGGAAATCATCGACTTTTAATGAATATTTATCATTATTTGAAACATTTGAAATGTTATCATTACTTGTTGATTGTACTGCAATGTTTTCTAAATCAAGTGCTTGCTGTGCTTGTATCTGGCCTAATTGTGCAGCCTTCTTAAAGTATAAACGTGCTCTGTCCAAATCTAAAATAAGATCACCTTTCCCTTGAGCATGAAAAACTCCCAAATTATACATTGCATCTGCATGACCCTGTTTTGCCGCTTGATCATAGTAGCTTGCAGCCTAGAAAAGTTAAAATTTGTAAACCTTTTTTTTCTCCTTTGATACAATCATTTACATTTTATTTTCGAATTAAAAATATAGTTGTAATTTCAAACTTGATGTACCTTCGCATAATCTACCAATGTTCCAAGACCTAATTCATAACACAGGCCAAGATTAAACATGCTTTCAACCGAAGAAAATTTTGTTCCGGCTGAAAAATGTCTCACGGCATCGTTATAACGCTTTTCATCGAGTGCTTTTAAACCAAAATGCAATTCGTACTCTCCCATGACTAATTTATGAACATTATTGAATTCATCTGCAGCTTCATCAAAGGCCTAAAAATACAATAGCATGTAGATTTTTATAAGGAATTAAAGGACATAAGTGTTCCATACAATTTTAATATACATACCAAGATCTATTATTTGTTCTTTTTTTTTTTTTTTTTTATTTTATAAATCATTGTTGGAAATCATAATGTAAGATTAAATTTTTTCAAATTTTTTTAAATACGACATTATTCCATGATTTATAAATATTTTCATTCTTTTTTTACTTTTTCGATAAATTTATATACAAATAAACTATTAAGAACTATAAAGGACAATGTTCATAAAAATAGGAAATAGTAGATGAAAGGGTGGTAAAATTAAGTTTTGTAAATTTAATTTTAGGAAAAACAATTAAGAGAATGTTATAAGAATATATGATGACATATAAAAATTTTTTTTTCACACGGGAAAACTACACAAATAATGCTGTAACTACAAAAAAAAAAATAATTAATATGAATGCTTTATTATATATACACACGTATATATTAAGTGTTTATTTACAACTACACATGAAATATATGTAAGGGTACACGTACTTTTTTTACAGAAGTGTGTTAAATATTTTTTTCTGTTTTATAATTATAATTCAATATAGTTTATATAAGAAAAGAGTATATATATATATCTTAATCAATAATATATTTCAGCTTGTAATAGTAAGCTTTAGAGCGCATAATGTCTTAGCAGCAGCATTCTTACCTCTTCTACTGTAATAGGGCCAAAATATTTTTCATACTTTTCTTCATTTTCAATTTCATTAGTCTTTTCTTTACCGATATACCTACTATTGGTACTTATGCAATTAGTAACGGGTAATATATTTTTTGGATGTAAATTTAATATTTCGTTGAGGAGATAAAATATGCGAGCCTGGGATAAAGACGATATTTCAAAGTTCAATAATTCACTCTTATCTTTATTAAAGAATCTTCTGTGGAAGCACAAAGACTGACAGACTACCCAACCAACTGCCAATACACTGGACTGTAAAAAGCAAATAAAAAATTCAATTACTAATTATCCAAATGCACGCGTGTACACACATGCAAGCAAGTATACGTTTGCACGATTCGAAAATAATCGTTTATAATTAATACATAATATGGCCATTTAATGTCATTTCATATTAATTACTTTATTGTACGGACATCGATCAAGTTATTGGGACAAAGTAAATATTACGTTTCATTCAGTATTAACGTTACATACACTGCATATCATGTTGTCATTATAAAGTCAAAGTTTGAAATAATTATTCTTAACACAAATTTCAATCATTATAATATCAATATTTAGTATCGTCGACGTTGTATTTAGGTTATAATTAAGAGAAGTATCGACGTTACGTTTACATAATGAGTATTGATAATTCATATTTTAATATAATATTCAAGTAGATAAATTAAAAAAAGAGGAATTCTCCGCTTACCCAGCCAACTGCATCGGCCCAATTATGTTTCGTATTCCATTTGGTACCTTCGTTATTATCTTTGGGGCCCTTAGAATTCGTGGATCCAAAAAAATCATTATTATATGCGGAATAACTCCCTTCGATACATTTCCGATTGCATGGCAAAGATTTTTTTTTAACTTCATTCTTTGCATTATTTTCTTGAATAATCTGAGAATAAATATTTGTACGGCATTCTAATCGTCGTTCTAACGTTTCACGAATGCCCCGCGTTACGAATTTCCACATGTTATTCGATGGAAATCAAATTTTGTCGAACTATTATATACAAACGAAAATCTGCAACGGGTAGCAACCACCTAATAACTCTCGGTCGATTGACTATACGAATTTGTCGTGCCCGTCAAGGAAGATGAAGTTATTCTTTTAAAAGAGATAAACGCACTTTAACGTAGCTCCGTACGACAAAAAAATACACTACGAACTGCACTGTTATCGACGATCGATAAAGTCACCGAGAGATAATACGATGCAAAAATTTTATATATATTATAATAGATAGTAATAACGCGTTATAATGATACTTCGTTATCACATTTCGAGGATTGTGAAATATACCAATAAGCGACCGGCGATATAAATTATCAACGAGTTCGAATTCATATAATAATATTCGTGAACTTTTGTTTCGCTTGGTTACGTTGCTTTCAACAACCTGTCGTCGTCGTGCAGCAGTCGTTGCATGCATGTTGGCCGCGCGTCGATGTAACGAAGCTATTTTCGTTTTAAATTTCGAATGACCCTGATGTACTCTGCCAGATATCTTACACGTGTTCATGTATCATATTGGAATTGGACATCGATAGTAACGAGTTTTCGGTAAAACATTTTATAAATTCAAAGGTGAGCATTTCCTCGCTTATATTCGTCTAAACAAAGACGCTCCGATAACCTAAATATTTTTCTTTTAAAGAAAAGTAAACTTTTCGATTGGATCGTACAGCGAGGAGAGTTGTATAACAATTAGATTACTTTTAAAAATGCATCAAGTACGATTATATACTTTTAGATGGGCGAAGCACCTAAATATTATGGTAAAAGGAGGAGTATAGTACGCAGGATTGGATCATTTCTACCATTGAGGCCACCGCCGAAAATCTATGTAAGCGTTACACCTCTTCATTCTATGACAAGTTCTATGATTAATGAGGAAACAAGTAGCGATTACGTCGACTCCAATGGTTACGGACCTGCAAGGTCGGTACGAATGTTTTTAATTAATTGTTTTATATTTATACAACGAATAACATTCTTTCGACGTATGTTTACAGTGGTAGGTTATTGGGTAGCAGACCGGATTTATTGGAACCAATTAGTTTTGGTTCTGAAATCCGATTACTCGCTTTAGAACAAGAATTGCAAGAGCTCAGAGAGCAGATATCGGTAATAGTTAAAAGTAGTAAACAATCGCAGTGTAAGTATTATGTAATATTCATTTCTATAACCTTTAATATTATTACGTACCTGTTAAGAAAGAGAGAGAAAGATATTTTCATTCGGGGGGGAAAAAAAAAAGAGAAATAAAAAATACAAAAAATCTGCATTACAGATGCATCAGCTGCGTCATTGTCCGACGAGAAAGATTTTAAACCTCAGCCACCTCCACCACCACCGCTTCCTCCACCTTCAACTCCGCACATTGCGAGGAGGGCAAGTTTACAGGATCACAAAATTGAAGATCGTAAAAAAGTGCCATTAAATACGCAAAAATCAATGGGTGATATATTGAAGGACATTGATAAAGTCAAGTTGAGGCCGATCGCAAGGTAAAGTAAAGTATTAAATTGAATTCTATACGGGATCATAACGATGCTAGAAGTACGTCCATAATGTCAAATAATATAATCTTATCGTTTAAGGTCTCCGGGTGGTCGGCCGTTACAAATGAAACGTGTAAATAGTCCGTGCAATGACTTACAAGAAATTTTACGTAAACGATATATCGCAATGCAATCGCCAGATAGCAGAAACTCGTCTGGTAATTTAACCCTGGACGATTCTTTTTCAACTTAGTTCATGCCAATAATAATAATCGTACGGAACGATTCGTTTGCTCTCACCCAGCAACAATAACGATCGTACGAGATCAACATGCATTTTACCCAATGCAACAATTTATTTTCGTATTGTTAAATATTGTGAATCTTTTAAATTCGTAATCCAATTACTTATCTCGTAACAACACAGTTCCTTTTAATTTAATATGAATTTGTTGAACGCGTGGCACGTGAAATTTAGATAATTCCACGAAATACTTTTCTTAGCGTAGAATACGAAGAGAATAGAACTCACTTTAGAGAGAGAATGAGAGAGAGAGAGAGAGAGAGAGAGAGAGAGAGAGAGAGAGGGAGAGAGAGAGAAACGTACTTTAATAGATGATATTAAAGATTTTTTGAATTTGCCCGGATAGATTTTTTTTTTCTCTTACAGCAAGTAACGATAACACTTTGCCGACCAAAGAATCGATGAATGAAGTGCAATTCTCTCATGGATATAGATCTTAATTTTGACGATAAATCTTGAAAGAAATTTTATTCCAAAATTGCAACGAACGTATTGGCGCGATCGCGTTTTTATTTCTTATATTTTATATCGAAGAGCATGACAAGAAACGATAAAAAAAAAAAAAAAAGAAAAAATGTATTTTAAATTCACGTATCCCGTCTAACATATATCGAGAAATAAATGATTGATCGTCCATTTTATCGTGCCAGGATTGATATAGATCATTATTTTTTGTTTCCTGAACTTGATTATTGTGATATTATGATTCTTAATAGTATTTCACTGAATGTAAATTGAAACAAATATAACGTGTACGATTCCAAAAAAGAAGAAGAAGAAGAGGAGGAGGAGGAGGAGGAAGAATAAGAAGTGCATTATGAATCGTCAATATGAATTTCAGACACGCGATAAGTTTTATGTTCGTACCGTGCGCTTTTATGTTGAATATTATTATTATTATTCACATTCTGATACGCATATATGCTCGAACAACGTAATACTTTGATAATGATAAAATAATATAGGGCCGTTCGTAATTGGTTTTGTGGAGAGACTGAATACGATCTTTAATGATATTACGAATGTACAGATGCGTTTTATACATAAAGCTTTTATTAATAATAAAAATACGAAAAAAAAAAAAATAAAAAAAAAAAAATAAACGTTATTGTTAAACAAAAATTATCTCCGTCTTTTTATTATCGTATCTCCCAAGAAGCTGTTAAATGTTTCTTCTCGTATGTGATGAAATAGATAGAAAGAAAGAAAAGAAATAATAATAATAAAAAAAATGAAACCAGACAGACGATAGCCGGGAAACGCGCGTCGTTTTGCAAAACTTATTAATATCGATTAATATTTATAATTACAACGACGTCATTGGATTAATCAAATATTTTCTAATGACGTGTTTACAAATTAAATACCAAAGTATTTTACGAATGAAAATGGAAATAGCTTTTTGGATCGACAGAAACATTTAACGGATAATTATATATATATATATATTTATTTATTTTCAAAATATTGATGATTAATTCGACGCACGTAGTATCCAGATTTCGACGTTTATTTGAACTTGGTTGATGAGCACCAATTTATTCTAACTTCGCGCTATTCCGTTATGTTTGCCTTTTACTCCTTCTATCGTTATAATAATATTATATATTATAATATATATATATATATATATATATATATATATATATATGTATATATATATTATAAAATAAATATCATATTTACTTATAATTAAGCGAGAAGGAAAGAAAAAAAATGAGAGCATAATCAGTTAAATAATAATACACCTATTTGTCGTGAGAATAATTAAAGCGGACATTGAGAGGGGTTATTTTTTTATCGACCAGATGGCGCGATCTGTATCTTTTTTTTTTTTCGTCTTCGACGAGGAAAAACTATAAAACGCGTTCTCTCTCTCTCTCTTTCTCTCTCGATAATAAAATTTCTTCATGTTTATAAGACTGTTCGTCATTTCCGATTTTATAACGGTTTAAACCCGAGAACAATGAGAACCAGAATAATTCTCGATCGATATATATCGACGAACGGGTCTCAATTTCGAGTCGATAGTTTTTTAATCCGTTATCCTGCATTTTCGAACCGTTCGAACGAGTTTTAATTCTAATCTTCGTAAGAGATCGTGTTAAAGAGTAGTGTCCTCTCGAGAACAGTTTACGCGAGAGAGAAATAAAGTTCTTTTTCTCTCTCTCTTTTTTTTTTTTTTGTTTCTTTAAATTCGAGTAAAACCGAGTCGGAAATTGAAGAGGATCGTCCTTAAAATGAAAACCTTGTTCGTCCAAATGGATAAAAAAAATTATTATCAAATCAGGTGCGACGAACGGCTTTGATACCAAAGAGAGAAAAATGATCAAAAAACGAGAGAGAGAGAGAGAGAGAGAGAGAGAGAGTAAAAACGAGAAGTAAAAAAAAAAATAAAAGATAATTTGTCGATACGTATTTGCAATAGAAAAAAAAAAAAAAGTTTACACACGAAGGTTAATCGACAATACGGTATATGTAGAAATAATGGAAAATGATCAATCGGTTGATCGAGAGGATCGTTGTTAAATATCGTCGTTTTATGAAGAATTATTACATTAATATTCTAAAGTGGTTAGAGTCGATGATGATTTACGGATACAAATGGAGGCCAAGGCGATCCTCGAGGGCGGTACGATATCTTCGCGAAACGCGGTTTGTCTTCGCTATGCTACGTGCTGACATTTTAATGCTATAACATTTTCACCAACTCCGAGTTACACTCGCATTTTCCATAAAAGTAATAAGAAACAAGGAATCGGGAAACAAAAAGAAAGAGAGAGAGAGAGAGAGAGAGAGAGAGAGAGAGAGAGAGAGAGAGAAAAACGTAGAAACGAACGAACGAACGAATTGATTTATGGCTTAAGTGTTAGAACAGAGAAAAGTGAAAAGAAAACTCTTTCGTGAGTATCATTTTAATTAAATATTCGAATATAGATAACGTCGATCGTTTATATGAATTATTGTGTCACTCGAATTACTTTCGACTTATTAATATATCGAATATTTTTTTAATAGAACTGCCATTGTCGTTGGAAAGAATATTTTTATTATATCCTTTATATCCATTATACATGCATATATACATTTTTTTTTTTTTAATTTATTTTTGTATAAAAATAATTTTGAATATATGTAACATAGTATTACTTTTATATACTCCGTTTCATGTACGTGTATAGTATATTTTACATGTATATATATATATATATATATATATATATATATATATATATATATATATATATATATATATAATTAAATGTGACGCAATTGTATATTCTGATCGATCGCATCTTGAAAATTGTCTTTCTCTGTTATATAAATTATGGAAGAAGAAAAAACAGGGGAAAAGAAAAGAAAAGGAAAGGAAAGAAATGAAAAAGGAATCTGCAAAAATTGTGATATACGTGGTTGTACGTCACTTAGCTCGAATACGTCAAACGGATTGTTATTTTCATTCGATAGGATATACTAGTAAAATACCATTGTGCGAAGGCTGATGCTTAGTGCACAGTAACTAGAAATCAGATATCCCGTTATCGGGTTTGTTACATTTACCGTATTTACACTGAGGAAGGTTTTTAAGTGCACTCCCTATTAGATTTTATTTCATACTGAATACCGACCGTAAATGGGAGAACCTCGCAATGTCGTTGCCATTAAATTTAACCTCTCCTTTCCTCTTTTTTTCTTTTCTTTATTTTTTTCTCTTTTTTTTTTTAATCTTACGCCAAAATTCTCTTCGAAATCCTTACCGAATGAAAAAGTATAAGTGTGCGATAACGCACAATACTTTCCTTCGTTCATGCGAAACACGTTCAAATTGAAATTTGATTTATCTTTATCTTTTCTGTTTTTTTTTCTTTTTTCTTTTTTTTCCAGATCATTTGAACTCGTTTCGTCCAACTTGTTTCGATTCAACGGGGAAAATTATTTCGGCCATTTTGTCGTGACGAGTCGATATCGATATTATTAAACGGATAATTAAAAATTGTCCGTGCAATTAGAAAAGACATTTCCTTCGATGATAACATTCTCTCTCTCTCTCTCTCTCTTTCGACGATGAAATTATATCCTGAATTTTGATGGTTGACCATCGTGTACATTCCACCGGAAGTCTTATCGGCCCTCGAGCAGGGTTTGCCCGCAGTTCCTCGGGATGTCGTCTGGCCTCTTTGAGGGGGTGAGTTATTACGTCGCATGAACGCCCTTATCTCGCAATTTATTTATTTATTTTTACCGATAAATTTTTTCCTAGAAAAAATCTATTATATCGTAATCGCACAACGAATTTTTATTTATTTAACTAATATTTTCATTTAACTAATATTTTTATTTAACTTTTTTTAACCAACTACCACAAATATCTCTCGCGTCATTATTCGTATTAAATGAAGTGTGTCCTTTTCTTCTTCTTCTTTTTTTTTTTTTTAAGTATAGCTTTAAAGCACAAAAGAATGTCTATAGTACCCTAAGTGCACGGACACATAAACACACACTTTTTTTCTGGTCGAACGCATGTCGTGGTTGACCTTTCTTTTCTTCTTATTTTCTTTTTTTCATCTTTTTTCTTTTTCTTTCTTTTTTTTTTTTTTTTTTTTAATACCACCTCGAGAGAAAACCTTTGCGAACGTTTCGTCGGAGAGAAAGGGAGGGCTCGCTTAGGTCATAGTCTCGTTGAACTCGATTCACGAGCGAATACGATCGATACAGGGATGTAATAATTTTTGTTTTAACAATATTATTTAAACGAACGTTCCTTCTCTCCGTACGATCTATATAAATATATATATATATATATATATATATATATATATGTATGTGTGCAGATCGACGAGAGCAAGAGAGACATTGTGTGTTACAATTATCGAATGAAAACAATTAGGTTTAACATCGGCACGATTATTTATTTATTTATCGTTAGATCTCTTCGAGTTGGGAGAAAGAGCAACGACAAATATTATGGCTTGGTTTACGTCGATTGCTATTATTTCTATAAAAAATATCGTAAGAAACGATACGAATGTACGTACGTGTTTGGAATTAATTAATTTAACGGGAGAAAGCAAAAAAAGCGAAAAGAAAAGAAAAAGAATTGGGCCCGTCTTAAGATGTCGGACGAATTCAACGAAATTTGCGATTGACGATAAGAGAACAAACGAGGGATGTGATTAGGACGAAGTATGTATTTCACGTTTCAAAACTCACGTTAGTTTCTTTCCTTTTCTTTTTTTTTTTTATATATATATATATTGTTCACGAAAACGAATCGCAGATAAACGCGTATATTCGAAGTGAACGCGATTAGTTTAGAAGATGAGGAGGAAGAAGAAGATGATGAAAAAGAAGAAAAAGAAGAGGAAGATAATAGATTTAGATATGTAGAAACGCGAGGCGAGTCTTCCTTCGCAAAGTGTAATGTATAGAGTAGGTGCGCTTCAGGTGCGTAAAGTTCGGATCGATACTGCAACCGACTCCCTGGCCGTGGTGAGGAGATATGCCCCTGCGAGCAACCATTGGCTGGTTGCAAGGGATCGTGCTAAAATTAAATGACGAGCTCTTTCTCTCTCTATCTCTCTCTCTCTCATCTCTCTCTCTCTCTCTCGCTCCTTTCTCTTTCTCTCTTTCTTTTTATAATTTTTCTTTTTTCTTTTTTTTTTTAATTCATATTTTCTCTCTTTTGTATTTGTTCTTTACTTTTTTTCCTTTTACGAAAATCTCAATCTCAATCTCTCGTTTATTCCATCGAGCTCGAGTTTTACGTCATCATTTTGACCGGTCCCAGGAATACTCGATACGAGGATTATATTCGTATTTCGAACTAATCGAAAATCTAATTCGAATTTACTATATATATATATATATATCGATTACCGATATTCTCGTCTCGTACATGATTATCATTAAAGTTCCTTAATCTAACGGGATCCGATGAATTTCATTGTAATATTAATACTGTCGAGATACATACATACATACATACATACACGTATATACATACTCTATCTACGCGAGTACGTACGTACATATATGTACGTACATCGAACCTTAAAACGAATTTAAAATCGATAATATAAAACGATAAAGACGAAAGGGACAAAGAAATCCAAAGAATCGCACATTCTTCGTTATTTTATTCATAATAATATATCTAAAAAAAAAGAGAGAGAGAGGAAGAGAGAGGAGGAAGAACAGATGAAATTTACGATTAAACGGTAAAAGAACGTATTAAAAATTAAAAAAATATATATTATCCTATATATATATATATATATATTTTTTGTCGTATCCTCGTCTTCTCTCTTTCTCTCTATCCATCCATCCATCCATCCAAGCATCAATCCATCCATCCATCCATCCATCTCTCTCGCGCGTATACACGTGGGGACATTGATTTTCATGGAGGTAAGCAGGCGCGAAGCGTCGGGTCTCCGTTTATTCCACCATGGTTCTCGGTTTTCGTTTCGCTTAGCGGCCGTCAGAGGTCGGGCATAAAAGTCGGCGGCGCTGTATCGCTTAGAGCCAATCGTAGAAGCTCTTTGCCCTATTCCTCCGACCCCGTCCCCCCACCACCGATACCACCACCACCACCACCATCACCACCACCACCGGGCACTCGGTACGTTACGATCCGAGTACGATCGGGGTCGTGTGCTCTCTCGCGCGCTCGGTCGTGTGTACATCGGCGTCGTTCGTCCCGCTTCGTCGCGCAACGAGGCCAGTGGTGGACGCGCAGCGAAGAGTAGAGAGAGAGAGAGAGAGAGAGAGAGCAAGAGAAAGAGAAAGAGAGAGTGAGAGAGAGAGAGAGAGAGAGGCGCGCGCGTCAGCGCGTTCGCTCGCTCGCTCGTCCGCGCACGTACGCGCGCGCACCCATAAAAGAATAGAAAAAAAAAGAAAAAAAAACAAAAGAACAACACAACAACAACAACAACAACAACAACAACATCAACAACCGTCACCTCGCAACACACCCGCGAAGAAGCCTGAGGAGACGCATAGGAGACCGAGGACGTTAATATAGGAGGAAAACGAAGAGGAGGACGCTCGCTGGGGAGAACTCTGCTGACTCTTCTCTCCTACCCGTCGCGCGTCTCTCCTCTTCTAACAACCACCATCGTCGCCGTCGCTTCTCCCACCCCCCTCCCGTTTCTCTACCGGTTGGTTGGTTCGACGAGGCACACACCATCATGATACCATACTCCGCGTGCTTGTCTTTTGGGAGTCGTCGCGACGCTCGCCGTTGGGTGATCCTGCACGACGAGCTTTCTCCCTACCCGGTGAGTCGGCAGCACGAGTACGCACGACGAGCTCTATACCTACCGATAGATAACCCTCCTCCCCCTTCTCCTCCTCCTACTACTCATCCTCCTACTCATCCTCCTCCTCAACCCCTTTCGTCTCACTCATATCTTTCCTCCCACCACACTACCCACCCACACTAACACACCCGATTTCTTCTCGGCCCCACCTTTCTACCCCCCTTTTACCAAATACCCCGTGTCTCTTCGTTCGAAAACGACACCGCAAGCGCACTATATTCTTACAAACGCACCACCACCACTACCACCATCCACCACCACCACCATCATCCACCACCCGACGTCCTCCTCCTCATACTTTACGTTACACCTCTACCCTCTACCCTCTACCCTCTACCCTTTACCCTCTACCTCTCTATATCAAACGAAATCCGACAAAAGCGATAAATAATACTGGCACGTTCTCGCGATCCTACCTAACAAAGCGATTCCCCTTTTTTGTTTTTTTTTGTTTTTTTGTTTTTTTTTCTTTTTTCTTCTTTCTCCTCTTCCTCCTCTCTCTTTGCCCCCCGTTCCGTTCCTTTCTATTTACCGACGATCATGGTTAGGAACAAACAACGTCTGTTAACACTTGTTGCGAACTCTAGCGGGTTATCATCGATCCAACTATGAATATTATTTTCATGCATTACAGCTCTATATCTTTTTTATCTCCTATCCTTTTTTTTCTCTCTCTCCATACCGATATACGTTTAGATAAATATTTCGTTGGATATATATATATATATATATATATATATATGCGCGGGGAAAGTTTTGCGTTCGTTAAAAAGTAATGAAAAAAAAGTTTTAATAATCGTTCCGAGACCTTCGCGTTACTTGCGTCAGAGAAATTAATTTTTCTTGAAATTACTATATATATATATATATATATATATATATATATATATATATATATATATATATATATATATATATATGTATCGTTGGATATAGACGCGTGCGACAATTATTAAAAGTTTCGTTCGTTTTATTCGCACAATTGATTTTATCGATCGGCCGTAAAGCAAAAAATACTTTTTCACGCTTATGAAATGAAATCGTGCGGTTTGACTCGATCGTAACGATGTTTTATTTTTCTTTTTTTTATCTTTTCTGGCTTTTTATTTTTGTTTTGTTTTAAATATCGTCGATATATATACATATATATATAGACAGATATCGTTTCTCAACTATAGAAAAACGTGCTCCTATATGTCAGCTTTGCATAATCGTGTAATACTACACGCGCATACACGTATGCGCACAGAGAAATACGGTTTCTTACAATCGATAAGCGTTTCCTTTGCGATTCCCATCACGCTGTCGCGGTAATACTATTATTTATCAACGCTCGTTTATCGTTGCATCTTTCTTAAATCGTTCGTCTCTATACGATCATTCATCGCATCGAAACGTATTCGTATCATCATATTTATGCACGAACTTCGTTGCGTTCGTTAATCGTCGTTAATCTTTCAAAAAAATTATGTGATCCCGAAGTATCAATATTTTTTTTTTTTTCTTTACCCCAATAACACTATTGACGTACAATTTAAACAGAAAGAGAGAGAGAGAGAGAGAGAGAGAGAGTGAGGAGGGGCGAGGCGGAAGGGAGATAATCACCGGGTTATCTTTATTATCAGACTTTTTTTTTTTTCTTACAAATCGTTTGAAAAGTTAATCCCACTCGTCGATCCTACTAGTCGATCGTACGTGAAAGAAATAGAATCTTCGTATTTTACGAAACGATATTATTTCCGTAGAAATAATGCGATCGCAAATTTTCAATATATTTTATTTATTTATTTTTTTTTTTTTTAATAATAATATCACTGATGTAACATTTAACAAGAGAGAGAGAGAGAGAGAGAGAGAGTGAGAGAGACGAATAGCTTTCGATATTTTCATTGTCGGATTTTTAATAAACCATTTGAAAAGTTAATTACGTTCGTTTATCCATCGAGTCAATCATCGGTAGGGAAGGAAAGAAAGAAGGAAAGAAAGAAAAAACAATCTTTTTTCTTTTTTCATGTCGCCAATCAAAGCTCTTCGTGATTAATTGACTTTCGTATTAATCCAAGTTATAACTGGGTCAGAGTAATGTCAGGACTAGATAGAAAGCGGTTGGTCATTTTTCTTCGTTAGGAATGGTATGAAACGTTAAAAAAAAGAAAGGAGAAGAAAAAAAAAATCGCAACTCAATTGCGAGTTACGGGAAGAAAATCTCGATCTAGCGCGATTGTTCGATCTAATGATCGATATCGACGAAGGTAAAGGGACCGGGGAGGAGGGGGGAAAGAGAGGCGAACGAATGAATTATCGTCGATTAATTGTAATGCGTAATGTTGAAAAAAAAAAAAAAAAAAAAAAAGAAAAAAAAAAATATTACACCAGTTTTGCGTTCGATGAAAGAGGGATTACAAGTGTTGGACAAACATTGAAAATCACAATGGAAGTCGATTAAACGTCAAGCAATTTGACGTCAATTAATAGTATTTGCGGTCTTGTCGAATTAGTTTCCTCTGTTCGGAATTGCTTGTTTGATGACTCTGGCCGAGTAGAGAAACGGTTAAACCTAACGGATTGCTTTATAATTCGTCGTTGGGATTCTGGTCGTGAAATTTCGTAGAGAGAAAGAGAAAGGGGAGAGAGAGAGAGAGAGAGAGAGAGAGAGAAAGAGAGGGGGAAACCTTTAGCACGTTGAGAGCTTCGTTAACGTGTGGGTCGTGGGGGTGTGGAGGGGAGGGGTTCGGTTCGGTTCGGTTCATTTGTCTCGTTTAGTTGTAACAACAACGTTCGAAGGAATTCGTCGCAAAGTAAGTGCTAAACCTCGAACCAGGCCAACTTTCTTCAATCGATCTGTACCATTTTAACCATAACGATATCGCGCTTCTCTATGGATTATTTTGTTCGTTCGCGAGTTAATACCACCGTACGTGCTTTTCTACGACAAAAAGAAAGGAAAACGAAAAAAAAAAAAAAAAAGAAACGAAAAAAATCATCGACGGTTTGTACCTTTTAGCGGCCGAATTAAATTTGCTACATTGCCGAAGGGTCTATTTGTGAATTAGCTTGGAAAAAAGGGTTGAGAAGTTAATTTCTTTCTTTTTTTTTTTTCTTTTTTGGATTTTTTTTTTACTTTCTTCTTTTCGTATTTTTCTTCTTCTATACTCTTCGAAACGACGTACGATACTTGTAACGGTAAATGCGAACGGGGGGGAGGGAGGGATAAAGAGAGAGAGAGAGAGAGAGAGAGAGAGAGAGAGAGGATAGAGAATAGAGAAGTTTATAAGGAAAATATTCTCACGACGCAAAGTACTGACATCGTTTTAATATTTCCCTGAAGTGCTCTTAAGGGAGCCGCGACCTTCTTGTACCGATCTTGGTCCGAGAAGTCCGTTCGGATAATGGGGAACGATTAAAAACGAAGGCTAATAAATTGGTTTAAAGTGTTTTCAAGATGGCGCCACGTAGATGGGGATGTCAGAGAAAGTGGTAACCAGAATAATTTTTTCGATTTTTTTTAGAAGCGTCCCGACGACGCCGTCAAGTCTGAACGTTTTAACGAGGTGTCTTTCTTTAACGGCACCTAGCTTTTCATAAATAATATATTCATACTCTGTGTCCCTC
>OU426998.1:2917963-2922963 GCA_911387935.1 Dolichovespula saxonica | reverse complement strand
ATCCCATCCCATCCTATCCCTACCCTTCCTGCTCCCGCATTCTCTCGGAACCGAAGTTCTCCCAAGCCCACCACCACCCACTTACCTGCTACGATCCATCCTCGATCGAACAGGCGAGAGCTACCTCCCCTTATGGATTTATCCCATTAAAAAAAAATATATATATATATATATATTAATGATAAATATTAATAAAAAATAATATATATTATAATATATATTAATAATAAATATTAATAAAAAATATATATATATATATATATATATATATATATATATATATATATATATATATATATATATATATATATCTATTTCTGTATAAACTATTATCATCCCTGTTAACAATAATTTTAAATATTCTGCCATTGGAAATATCGAAAATATTTAAGTGACTCATTTGTACTCTTTACCACCGGTGAGAAGAGTAGGAGGGGAGGGGATAATCGTCCTATTCTTCATCTTCCTCTTCTTTCTTTTTCTTCTTCTTCTTCTTCTTCTTCGTCTCGTTCATTTCGACTTTGGTTCGTCCATAAAATATATCCATCCCCCACCCCCCACCCCTCCCTTTAACCGTATTCTACCTTCAGTGATAGAAAGAGATTTAGTTAGCCTTTTTGTCAGATAAACTTCCTCTCGATTATCGTCAAGTCACAAACTACATCTCCTCGATCTTTGAGAAACGAATTGGATTTCCAATATAAATGCGTTTCCCTGTCCCTGTCGTGTAATAAAAAAAAAAAAAGAAAAAACACACACAGAGAGAGAGAGAGAGAGAGAGAGAGAGATAGATAGATAGAGAAAGGGAGAAGATGGATGAGACGGAACAAAGGGAAGAAAATCATGGGAGTTTGGACGACATAGAATGATAGATAAAAGGAGGGTGGAATCGTTGGATGGCAACCATGAACAGGAAAGACTCCGACTGACAAGTCGGAGGGATGATGCCTGCAATAGCGAGGTCGATGCCCGAAATACACTTGCCTTGTTTTACTCCAACCAGAAAAAGACAAAAAGAGAGAGAGAGAGAGAGAGAGAGAAAGAGGGCAAAAAAAGGGACTGCAATGTTTCTCAAATGGACAGGGTTACTTACTACACTTCTCCGTTCCTTCTTCCGTCTTCTCTTATATCTTTTCTTTTCTCTCCTCAAACATTCTCTCTCTCTCTCTCTCTTTCTTTCTCACACGATGAATTATTTTTCCCCTTCGCCTTTACACCTTTCAACGTTTTTGATTACGGAACGCGGCAAGTGCAACTCTTCCGTCTCCCTTTTTTTCTTATCGCCTCTCTCTCTCCCACCCCCTCCCCCATCTCTAAATTAAAATTGCCAGATAGCAATCTTAAGCCGAGGTATATTTCTTCGGATTATATGATTATTTTTCAACAAGGTTTTCCCTTTTTTCTTATTTTTTTATTTATTTTTTTTTGTTTTTTATCATTAATCCTGTACGAGAGTTACATTACCGTCGTACTTTTTCTTCACTCTCTTACATTTCTTTCCTTCTTTCTCCTTTTTTTTTCTTCCTTCGTCATCGTCATCTTCTTCTTCTTCTTCTTCTTCTTCCTCGGAAAATGCGAGGAAATGGATGTGATTCGTGCAGTTTTATCATCTCGTGTATATGACTTTTCCTCGTAAAACATTTCTCTCTCTCTTTCTCTCTCTCTCTCTCTCGATAAAAAGGAATATAACGTTTATCGGACAATAACTACAAGTAAATATGTCAAAAGAGATGAAAGAGTAATCACGGACAATCAACGTTTCCCCTGAAAAGCGATATCATTTATCGTTTGGCCTTTTTTGTCCCTCCCTCCCTCCCTCCCTTCCTCACCTCCCCTCACCCGCGGTGATTCCACGAGAGCAGCGCTCGTTGCATGTGCATCATCCAATTCTCGACCAAACGTTTGGGCGGGGGCCTACGTTATGGCATATGAAACGCGTAGAACTTCGTACGTGTGGAGCAGAGAAATAAAGAAAAGAAAAAAAAAAAGGAGAAAAAGAAATAAAAGACGTTTCTTTCGCGAGAGAGGAAAATGATATCGATGTTCCTAATGCAACGATGACGGATCGTTTTTCTTTTTTCCTTTTTTTTTTTTCTTTTTGTTGTTTCGTACATTCATACTTTCATGTGTCTCTCGATAGATTCGAAATAATTTTCTGCAACGTCCCAACGCCGAGATGGGATCGGAAAAAGGTTATATTTGAATTTTACCATAGGATAGTGGCATTTAATTCAAAAGAGAGGCAATATCGTGTGTGACATACGCGTTGGGTATAACCCGTTAGATCGTCGTACGTAGTAGTGCGTACTACACATATGTAAATACAGTGTATATATACGCGTCCTATGTATATATACAACTTCGTACATCGTAGCGGTCAAGTACACGTATAGAATACGGAAAGGAGAATATATGCATCGATCCTATCTCTCTCTCTCTCTCAACATTTTCTTTTTACTTACTTCCCACATCCCTCTTATCAATCTTTTTATTTCTTTTTTTTTTCTTCGTCGATCCCCGTACGTTAGAGACTAAAACAGGAGGAAAACTCGAAGGGAAAGGTGTTACATGCTTGAAGAGAGAGAGAAAGAGAAAGAGAGTATCGTAGAGGTCGTAACCCCTCCTCCTCCTCCTCCCCTTCGCCCCAGGAGACAAACACACTCTCTCGCGACGAGAGCCCGTCGCGTATTGAAAGGTTCCGTGCGTGCTGTTGCGGATGTGTATCGTGTAAGAAGAAGAGAACAGGAGTGGGGGGCGCGTTGTGGTGGGGGGCGAGGGAGTAGAACCGGGAAGCGTGGTCGAGAGTCCGAAGGCGGCCGAAGTCGAACGGCGGAAGTAGCCGAGCTTAGCCGACCGCCGTGCGTCGACCGAGTCTCGGCGGCTGGACGCTTTGGTACGGGCCCTCAGTGTGTGCATAGCGGCCGGCCGGCCGACGTGCATTCTCGTCGACGGGGGTGGCGTTGCGCTGCCAAACCGATTTCTTATTTTTCATTCTATCATTCACTATAATCTCTCTATCTCTCTATCTCTCTCTTTCTCACATACATACATACATACATACATACATACATACATACATACATACATACATACATAACACAACAAACACAGAGGACACATAAAGAGAGAGAGAGATACACTCTCCTTATCCACATTTGTTTCTTTCCTTTTTCCAAACGTCCGTCGCACGCACGTTCGGCTTCCGTCCGTCATTTATAAAACGGTGCGTTCATTTTTGGCGACGCTGTCACACACACACACACACACACATATATATATATACACATCCTTTTTTTTTTTCTTTCTGTCAATCATCATCGTTGTCGTAGTCGTCGTCGTCGTAGGGAGGGAGGGTGGGAGGGTGGGTGGGTGGGTGGGAGGGAGGGAAGCGTGTGCGCGAACGAGGGCAAACGCAAGAAGGCGTCGTCGTGGCAAGCGTTACTTTCGTCTCTAACGTCCCAGGCGTCGTCGTCAGGGACGACGACGACGACGACGTCGGCTACGGCGACGGTGACGTCGCGAGGGGACCCGACAGGCCCCTCGTCGATATCGTCGTTTTTAAAGCTAAGAGAGTCCCAACGATGGAGAAGCTCGCCGCCGAACTTCTGGGCTCTCCTTCGAGACGATCCGAACGCGTACTGTGCGCTGTAATCCGCGCGGGCGTTACCCCATCATTGTTGTCTTCGTCTTCGTCGTTGTTATCGTCCTCGTTGTCGTCATCCTCGTCATCCTCGTCGTCATCGTCGTCGTCCTTCTCCCGTAGAGGATATATCACTCGTCTCAGCGCCACGAGTGGCAGGCTCTCCTCCTCCGTACGGAGAAGGTACACCCTCGCGCTTCCTTTTTCAGTACTCTACTGGCCTGAGCTGGAGAGAGGTCGTCGATCGTACGCGCATCTCTAAACCACGATTTATCGAACCAGTGCACGCAGATTACTACTACGGTCCTCCTTTCACTTCTTCGTTTCCTTAATCGCTATTTGCCTCGTATATACGATAAAGCTCGTTCAGCCGCTTACGCTCGCTGAGATGGTTAGACTGCTTTTTTCTTTTCTTTTTTTTTTTGCTTTTCTCTTTTCTCTTTTTGTCAAATACTCGCGCGTCTCGATAGATAGAGACTACATCAAACGACGACACGGCCATCGGGTAATATAAACATAATCGCATATTTAACTGCGTCAGTATTATTGCTCGTACGGCTAGCTCCTTCGCGAATTCTTTGCTCGGCAATTTTTTTACGAGTTAGAGCCCGAGCACGACTCTTCCGGCACGTATATCGATAATTTTTTTTCTTTTTCTTGTTTTGCTTTTTTTTCCTTTTTTTCTTTTTTTTTTATTCCCATTTCTATGGAATCAACGGCAAAGCGTAAGAGACATACGTAACCGGATTTTCGCTGTCCAACGATCCCGTCGGCTCTCGCTTATTATTATTTTTCTTCTTTTTTCTATTCTTTTCTTTTCTTTTTTTTTTCTTTCTTTCTTTCTTTTGATACGAGAAACTCTACGAGGGTTGTTACGCGTAACACGGTCATAGAATTATAAAATAAATATGGGATCGCCATTACAGATTTGGCCTTTCGTTCGTCCTCGTTGAATAGAACTAAGGATATATTTCTGATATCAAACTTGAATTAACTTTCTATTATTTTCTAACGTCCGCGCGCGTTGCTTTTCTTACCTTTCGAGCGTCGTAACGCGACGCGTTGTTGCGTAAACGAAGACACTTCCCCTTTTTTAAATTATTTTGACCTTCTTTCTACATACATACATACATACATACATACATACGTATATACGTCGGAGACCAAACACGTGCGCAACATATTTAATATGCCCCGGAATTTTCGATATATTAGCTTTTACCCTTTTGAAATTAAGAGAACGTATTCGAGACGAATATTTAACGAATGCCTTTGTCTATTTACATGTACATATATATATATATATATATATATACGCGCTGTCACACATCAGATGATTATTCTATTCTCTTATAAACGT
>OU426998.1:2900463-2907963 GCA_911387935.1 Dolichovespula saxonica | reverse complement strand
TTGACCGACTTAAGAAGAATAAAAAAAGAAAGAAAGAGAGACAGAGAAAGAAAAAGAGAGAGAGAGAGAGAGAGAGAGAAAGAAGATAAAAAGAAAATGCATTTACGAATGCACTTCCGAAATAATTCGAATAATTCGACAAAAATTCGACCACGTCTCTTCTCTTCTCTCGTCAAATTCTCACGAGTATGACGATATCGTTCAACGCACTCTTATAGCTTGCGTATATCTCTCGTGGTATGTGGAAAAAAAAATATATATATATATTATATATATATAATATATATATATATATAAAAATATATAATATATAAAAAAATATAATATATATTTTATATATTTAAATATATATATATATATTTTTTTTTTAGAAAAGAAAGATGAAGATAATAAAATAATAATAATAATAATAGTAATAATAATAATAATAATAATAATAATAATAATAAAGAAAAAAGAAACGCTACTGTGAGCACGATAAAAAAAAAAAAAAAAAAAGAAAAAGAAGAAAGACGTCGTCCTAGCTTGGTGACGAAAGAAACGAAGAGTCGTTCGTGATTAACGCGTCGCAATTATTACTACATGCATAATGCAACATAAATATATTCAAAGCGTGTGTATTTGCGTTTAAACTTTCTCTCTCCCTCCCCTCTCTCTCTCTCTCTCTCTCTCTCTCTTTCTCTTTTCTTCCCTCTCTTTCTTCCTACGTGACACATACACGCCAGATAAATAATTAAATTAAATTATATTTAAACCTATCCAATATGAGTTATATATTCGTAATGTATTCGCGCACGTGTCGGAAAAATCTATCATCATTTTATTTTTTCTTTTTGTTTGTTTTTTTTTTTCTTTCTTGTTTTTTCTTTTTCTTCTTTTTTTTTTTTTTTTTTTTTTTTTTTAAGAACGTTAATAACACGTGTGCGTTACACATGGCGAATGTATTTAATGGGAGTTTCTTAGCCTTGTCTCATTGCAAAATAAGACACATCTGGTATGCGCGATACATACATACATACATACATACATACATACATATAATACATACTCGTCCTCTAATCAAGAGAAATAAGTATTTATGTATGCATGTGTGTATATATATATTATAAATATATGCATGTGTATATATATATATATATATATATATATTATATATATATATATATATATATATATATATATATATATATATATCACATGAAACAAAGAGCACGTATATATTTTGTTTCTCAATCGACGACGCGACGCGACGCAACGCGACGACGACGAAGACGCATCGAATACATAATAAAATATACATATATGAAATAACAAACAGTCTCTTCTTTCAACGTGATAGATATCAATCGAATCTCGATCCTAGGAAAGGTTATCGAAAAATATTGGATTCGATTTTTTGTTCTTTTTTTTCTTTTCATTATTATTACATTACGTTTTATGTAAATATGTTTGTGTGTGTATATATATACATGCATATATATATATATATACATATTGTTTGATAAACGTTTCAACGTGTATCTAGAAAAAAAGAAAAACGCGATGGAAAAAGTAGAGAGAATCATTGCAGCGCGTAACGCAGTTTTTCAATCAATCATTCTTACATTAACGAGATAGCGTTATAATGAATATTTTATGTACATATACACTTGTCGTAAATACATTACGATATACATATACATATACATATATATATATATATATATATATATATATATATACACCTCTTATGTGGAAGAAAAGAAAAACGAGACTCGTCGTAAAGAGATATTATTCGACGTTCGCGAAGAAAATCTTGCCGGATACGTGTAAACCAACTGTATCTACTTACTCACTTTTGAAAGGAGAAGAAAAATGACAAGAGAAGAGAGAGAAAGAAAAAAAAAAAGAAAACAAATAAGAAAAAAGAGAAGAAGAAAAAAGACAATAAAAAGCTCTTGGGTGCAGAGATCAAAAATCACCGATCGTAAATCTCTCGTTATTTATGTCCATATTATATATATATATATATATATATGCACACGCACATACCATGTACGTACGTAGTGAGAGATATCTTCATGCATACGCGCATCGCAACAACATTTTTCTCCGCGTTCACGATAATATTTGGCTCGATGCAAAATATCCTGGATTTATTCTTTTCTCTTTTTTTCTTTTTCTTTTTCCTCCCCCTCCTCTTATTCTTCCTCTTCTATTTGTTTTATATTTCCTATCTCGGTGCATGCACACATCACACACATACACACACACACACACACACACACACACACACACACACCCAAATGCTTTACGTATACTAAATTGATCATCTTCCCAACTGGGACGTATCTCCCCCTCTTCCCCCGATCCAACCCCCCATCCACTCTTCACCCAACCGACCACCCGACGACTCTCCAACCACCCAAACCCCCGATCGCCTAACCCCTCCCTCCCCCCGTCCACGAACCAACCAACCAACCCCGCGAGTTTAAAACGGGGTCGGCTCCTGGGATAGCTCTTTCCTCTCGTACGGATGCTTCCAGGATCGGACTGAAGACGTGGCGGGGTAAAAAAAAAATAAGGAATAAGAAGAAAAAGAGAGAGAGAGGGGGGGAGGGGGGGAGAGAAAAACTATAAGAAA
Organism: Dolichovespula saxonica; assembly: GCA_911387935.1. Taxonomy (NCBI): domain Eukaryota; kingdom Metazoa; phylum Arthropoda; class Insecta; order Hymenoptera; family Vespidae; genus Dolichovespula; species Dolichovespula saxonica. Next base: position 2,905,340 of record OU426998.1, on the reverse strand, counting down.
AGACGTAGAAAGAATGAGAATGGATCGTGCCTCCGATGACACCGATCGTAAGAGAGAAAGGTCGAGATGGGGACAGGGACAGGGACAGGGACGGTGGCGGGTGGAGGGGGAGAGGGATGCGCAGCTGTCTCTTTTCTTCGATCGTAGATAAAGTTGAAGAAGAGGGTAACTCGTTTCCCACCCACCCTCTCTCTCTCTCTCTCTCTCTCTCTCTCTCTCTCTCTCTCTCACGCCACTTTTTCCTCTTCTCCCGATGATGGTAACCGTCTGCTGGTACATGCGCAGAGTATAGGGAAAGACGGGGTTGGTTAGTCGACCTGAATTCCATGACACGTGAGGCGAGACACACCGTGACGTCACGGGAGGACCCTAACTCACCCCCAATCGACGTCTCGGAGGCATTCGGGTGCCGCGAAAACTCGGCACCGGCCGAACTTGAGTACGTTCGGGGGGTTAGAGAAAGATGGAAGAGGGAGAGACGGAGATAGAGAAAGAGAGAGAGAAAGAGAGAGAGAGAGAAGGGGGGAGGGTCGAAAACGGGGCCGAGCCTCTCAAAAGCTTTTCCTCCTCGCAATCGCGTTAAGTAGCTCAGACTATCGTGTCATGACGAACTGAAACTGGGCTGAGTAGAGTGGGAAGGTAGATGTTAAAAACTCGAGACGAAAAGTTAACTATCGATTTTTTTTCCCACCTCTTTATTTTTTTATTTTATTCTGTCTTTCTTTTTTTCCTCCTCCTCCTCCTCCTCCTCTTTTTCTTTCGTTGCTCCCATCCTTTTCACTTCTCTCTCTCTCTCTCTCTCTCTCTCTCTCTCTCTCTCTCTCTCTCTCTCTCTCTCTCTCGGTTTTTTTCTCACTCGACTATTCATAACGTTATCCTTTTCCTTCTCTCTACGGACCGATCGAATGCAATCGAAGATAGATAATCGTACGTACGTATGTATGTATGTATGCATGCATGTATGTATGCATGTATGTATGTATGTATGTATGTATGTATGTATGTATGTATGTATGTATGTATGTATGTATGTACCTATCTAGGTACCTACGTATTTAACATCATCCGACTCTTACCACCTAACGTATTGCCAGTACCAACACCATCAAGGTTGAGTTTTATCAGTGGGGGAAAATAGTGACATGTTAAATCCTGTCGATATCACTGTCCACCATTGCTAATATATACCGTTCGACGATTATACATACATACATACATACATACATACATACATACATACATACATACATATTACACATACATATATACGTACAACGAATGTCGATAAGTCGAGTAGATTCCCATATTTTTTTTTCCTTTCTTTTTTCATTTCATTCTCCCTCTCTCTCTCTCTCTCTCTCTCTTTCTCTTTCTCTTTCTCTTTCTCTTTCTCTTTCTCTTTCTCTTTCTCTTTCTCTATGCTCAGTTAATACTCTATATAAATACGTACATAACGTCGATTTCGAATGCGAAAGAAAATCGTGAAAATCCAAACAAAAGAAAAAATAAGAAATAAAAGAAAAAAAGGAGAAAAAAGAAAACTCTCGGGTTATAAAATCGAGAACCTGAACGAGTAAAAAATCGAGAACCTGAACGAGTAAAAAATCGAGAACGTGAACGAGTAAAAAAAAACTTTCGTTTGGTTACGTTACGATACGTTTCGTCGACACGTTCAACGCGTATACGTTACGTATATGAGAAATATGAATCGATCTGTATATTCGAAAAAAGAAAAAAAAAAAAAGAAAAAAAAAGCAAAAAGGAAAGGAAAGATATCGATCGATTCGATTAGGAGCTTAGCTCATTCGAAAAGAGATTACGCATGCAAATATTATCCACACGGTGGTAATAAACCGGTGACGGTGGTGGTGGTAAAACGTTTATAGCGTTGATAGCGAAGGTGCCGGTGGCGGTGTCGATGGTGGTGGTGGTGGTGGTGGTGGTGGCGGCGGAGGGTGGTGGTGATGGTGATGGTGGTGGTGCGTGCGTACGTGCTAACGCACGCCACGACGATAAATCAAGTCCGATTAATAGTATTTTCAACGGAGACTGCCGTTTCTCTGTGGATCTTTCGCCGATCTTAATAGTCGTTTTCCGCTTTCGTAACCGTACGGGGAAGAGGAAGGGTTGGGGAGGGAAAGGAGATAGACAGAGAGAGAGAGAGAGAGAGATCGAGTTAATCTTAGAAGGTTTTACGGTTTGCAAAGTCGATTTACGAGAACGTAGAATCGATTTTCTCGCCGGATATATGATTAAACGTGTTTTATCATTTCTCTGAGAAGGCGGCTGTGTACGTATGGTCGTAATAGAGAATTTTGTTCGAGAAACAAAACAAAAAATAAAGAAACATATCGCGATGACGTTGCATATAAATTATCGTTATCCTCGATGTATCGCAGGATATATGAATATGTGTGTGTGTGTGTGTGTGTGTGTGTGTGTGTGTGTGTGTGTGTGTGTGTGTGTGTGTGTGTGTGTGTGTGTGTGTGTGTGTGTGTGTGTGTGTGTGTGTGTGTGTGTGTGTGTGTGTGTGTGTGTGTGTGTGTGTGTGTGTGTGTGTGTGTGTATAGACGAAGAGAGAAAAAAAATAATGACGAATTTAATATTCGACGAGTAAGATGGTATTTATCTTTGATCGATACAAATAAAAATGACGAAAGGAAAAGAAAAAAAAGAACCCTTAACGAAGAGAGAGAGAGAGAGAGAGAGAGAGAGAGAGAGAGAGAGAGAGAGAGAGGTGTAAGAAGATAAGCATTATCAGGAAACATCGTAGTTTACGTCGAAGATCGGCGCCCCACTTAAGCTAATTAATAAAACCTATTATTTTCGTTCGGTACGGAATAGCAAATAGGATCGATCGATCCGTCGCGCACGCCATATCCGTGTTTGTCGCCTTCGATCATCATAAAGATCGATTCGATCGGATGAGAATATCGTTTACAAGCCCGCTTATGTCCGTGCCAATCATCTTAATGATCTTTCGGAGGTTGGCCGCGAACCAACCGGTATATTAGTACGATACTATATAATGTCTGTCTACGATATATATATATATATATATATATATATATATATATATATATATATATTTGCGAGTAAACAAACAGGAAAAGAATTTAAACGTTACTGCTTCTTGCGCAGGCGATTGGGTTACCCGGTTACACTAACTACCGTTGCTTTTATCCTTGGCCAAAGCCGCAGTTTCTAATATTACGAACGCCACCATCATGGATAATATCAATATATGTAGCTATACATAATCTATATATATATATTTATATATATATATATATATGTGTGTGTGTGTGTATATATATATAAATGCACAAAACATATTGCAGCGGATGACACTCCTACCTTTTAACAAAAACAGGTTTAAAAATAAAACGATGACCGATCATATATTTTCTTTTCCTTTATTTTGCATCTACGATTCTTTATCGTTATCCTTCATCGAGAATTTTGTTATCTCTCTGACAATAACGTTTATATATATATATATATATATATATATATATATATATCCCTATTATCTGTCACTCGAAATCTTACCTTATTACCCTAGAATATGAGTACCTGACCCGATTGCAACTTCTTCCTTGTCTTTTTTTTTTTTCTTTTTTTTTTTCTTTTTCAAGTATCGACCGTATACCTAGATCACAAGTTATCATCATCCATCTACCTTTCCCGTTTCCACCCTTCCTATGTTATGTATAAGTACACTCTTCGAGTATCTTCCTCTTTTCTCTTATAACAAACGTCGTTTGAATAAAAAAAAAAAAAAAAAAAAAGAAGAAGAAGAAAAGAGAAATGGAAAAGAGAAACGAAAGAGGAAGAAGAAAAAAAGAGAGAGAATCCCATTCGAACTAATCTCGAGCAGGTCGCTTGGAGGTATTTTGGCTGGGAGAGAGGCTCGTTTTATAATTTTGTTCGTGTGTTTGTGTGTGTTGATAAAAATCCGATTCTGTAATACCCCACACCCTTCGTACCCACACGTTCTATTGAGTTTCACGAGTTCCTTAAGCCGATGAATATAAGGACAGGTACATACATGCATACATACATACATACACATGTAATCCACGTATTACAACACATAAAGCGCATCCACCTAACTCTAGGTATTTGCATGAAATTTGAATTTCTCGTTCAAATTTGTTTTTTTCTCTCTCCTTCAAACCACCCACCACCCACCACCCACCACCACCCAACGACCTCCGTCCCAACGGGAAGGTGTAACCCCCTCGTAATGGGTATCGCTTCTCGTTCTTTTTTTTTTTTTTTATTCTTCTTAATCGATTTTCTTTCGATAGTTGAAAAGAAAACAAAGAAGATTCGAACGATAAAAAAATTAATAAAAAAGAAAAAAGAAAAAGAAATTGGCGAGTAATAACAAGGTGTAAATATAATATACATAGATTATATCCATCGTCGATCTTTATCGGTATCGTTTTAACCGGTATCGATATCGTTTTAACCGGTATCGATATCGCGCATGGTTCTCGTCGTTGGATTATCTTCTGTGAAATCTCGAACCATCTTTCTCTCTCTCTCTCTCTCTCTCTATCCTTTTTCGTCATTGCTACGTCAACGACGATCATGTTCCAACGGCGAAACATTATCGAGGGACCTCGAGATGAATACGAATTCAGGTCGGCCCATTTTGCAATTGGCAATCGGCCGGCGTTGGCGGTTTGAAAAGCCTGCCAACGGAGTTGAGTTATCTTCCAGTCTATCGGTATCATCGGATATCGCCAGAAAGATTTTCACTCGCCACTCTTTCGTCTCCGCCCGCGTCATTAACGCCTTCGCCTTAAAAAAAGAAAAAAGAAAAAAGAAAAAAGAAAAAAGAAAAAAAGGTTTATTTACTTTCTTCT